>WYDI02003094.1:18256-68291 GCA_009867235.2 Psittacus erithacus | reverse complement strand
GCAGCAGCAGTGGTTTGTGTTATACCTTAGTTACTGGACTGTTCTTATCTCAACCTGTGGGAGTTACATTCTTTTGACTCTCCTCCCCATCCCTCTGGGTGCGGGGGGAGAAAGGGGGGAAGTGAGCAAATGCTGCATGGTTCTGAGTTACCAGCTGGGCTTAAACCACGACAGGGACAGTTGTGCTATGCAGCTCCAGAACGCTTCCCTCTGCATACCAGTTTAGCCAGAGCACTGGCGAATTATGCTGGCAGTGCTGAGGAGACATTGCCATCAATCTAGAGTCTTACATACGAACCAGTATTTACACTGCCATGAGAAAAACTGACAGGTTCATTTTCAAGCTACACACTAATTTAAAGTTACCAAGAAACAGTCACATAAAGGAAACAGATTTTCTTTATGCTGTATGCAGAAAGCTCTAAATCAATACAATTCTCATGAGAATTATTTAAAATGTAGCGCTGTTACTATACGCATGAAAAGGCATGGAAAAAATTACTACTTACTTAAAAACCAAGACAAATTCCCTCTTAGTCTTTTCTGTGTATCAGGTTTTTAGTTACCTTTCTTCCTCAGAGCCCTGTACCCTCCCTGCAGCTCCTTTCCTAGGTCTCTGTCCTTTCCATGCTTTGCTGCATCCTGAAGACACATCCTGTCATGATGATTTATATAGTATTTTGTGGGTACAGACGTTTACATGAATAAACATACATGAGTAAATAAAATTACTAAAAGATAGCTGGGGCTATTTGTCAAAAAAAATATTTTATAAATCCAGCTAGACTGGATAAGCAGATAAAAAGCAGAAACCAGTTAACAAAAACCATGCCACAGACCTAAGTTCATACCAGCTCTCACAAGTTGGTCTCTTTTCTGTAGTTCTTATAGGGCAGGTGCTTGTAAATACCTCATTAAAACTGACAGGGTAATTACTCTGAAAATCTATCCAACCCTATCATGGGGGCTATTATGAGTTGTCATAAACATGATCACAACCTCATTCAATCTACAAGAAAAAAAAAAACAGTTTCTGAGGTCATCCATTCAATCAGGTGTCTTAAGTTATTCAGTACTCATGCCCCAAGCTGGAAGAGGTACCTGCTTTGAGCAGAGGTAATTTCTCCTTCTGGAGAGCTGATGCTACTAGGATCTAATGTTGCAGCCTTCTCCAGAATAACAGATGGAATAGATGTTCTTTCATTTGCACTTGCTAATCTCTTTATACCACAAAAGATTCAGGGTAAAAATAGGCGAACAAAGTTTTTGTTTGTTTGTGTTTTTTTTTTTTTTTATATTAAACCAGGAAAAAAGCCTGGGTTTTGCCCTTAACTAAGTGTTCTGCAACAAACCCCAAGAAGCTTCCTCTGTGCCCCCTGCAAGTTTTATGGCCTGCATTATGCTCCTGACAGCTAAATCCTACAGATAATTTCAACTTAAATCTGGAACTGTTTTCTAAAACATACCACAGTGTGTTGTTGAAATTACTCAAAAACATTCAGAATTTAATGGAGGGTTATATTTCTACTCCATAACTCCAAGACTGATTTAAAATTACAACAAAAGATTATTACTCTACTAATTGCAGCAGTGATTTCCTGCAAGAGGAAGAATGTGTGAGAAGTCTGGCTTGATATACTAGCAGACTTTCTTGCAGTGTCTGTGGATGGTATTGAGATATTAGTATCTTTAACAGCTGTTGATCACCTGCTGGTTTACTTCAAAGAATGTAGCCTCACTGGAGGCTTCTTTCTACATCTCTATTTGAGCAAGTGCAGTCACTTCAAAACCATGCAAGTTACTTTGTCTTTCATTTTCATTTAATAAACTGTAGAACCACAAATGAATCAGCATTTTTTTAACTGTATATTGAAAATGTACCCTTTGGCAGAATACATTCTGAAGGCAGACATATGTAAAACCATGTCCACGGCTTTTTATTGCATAATACCCGGATCTGACTTTTGTCTAGAACTTCAGGAGCAGACACATCAACCTATACATGCAAGTTTATCCTTATACAGCAGTAGCTTTCAAGTCAAGTTAAAGCTGTAATTCCTGAGCAGACCTACACGTTCTGAACCAAGAACCTTGAGGGTATTTATTAACCACAGAAACCTATTTTATGCACCAAATAAAGTAGAAGTCCAATATGAAAAGGAATGAGCATAATCACTTTGATGTACCCATGTTAGGCAGCAGCACTTACATATAATCAGAATCCATAGCTTCGGGGTATCTACACAATTGCTTTAACAGAATAAAGTTTTGATCTAGTACATGTGTATTTTTGTTTACAGCAATTTAGAATTAAAGTGCAGCTGGTTAATCATTTTCATAACTCAACTGTGACTGCTGCACAAAATATGGAGCAAAATTAACGAAAATAATAAAATTAGATTCAAACTAAACACCAGAATTTATAAATCTTGCCTTATCTGTGATTAATTGTTCTGATATTTAATTATCTTTTTTTCCACTTCAAGATTGAATGCATCCCGTATCTTGTTTATGCTTTTGTCATAAGGTTGAAAGCTATCACAGGCTGAGATGTATGTTCCATATTCACACAAGAGTGATTAAATCTCCACTCAACTGCTCTTTGATCAACTACATAGGTTGAGCTCTTTAATCTTCACTTCATAAGCCTTGTCTAACCACCTCTGGATCATTTGTACTCCTCTGAACTCCTTCCAAGATTCCAAACATCCTTTTGAAAGTATTTATCTGATAACAAAATATTCTAGGAAACACAGTGTAGATACAGTAGAGTGTATCCCCTGTTTTCAGTTGATATTGCCTTTTAACCCAGAATTTTTTGTTATATCTTAGCACTAGGAGTTCATGTTGAGGCAGTTATCTATCCACAACAGCCTCTAAATCCTAATATTTTATTATGACCAAAGAGTGAAAAAACACTATTTTGAAATAAGCACACTGTTCTCAGAAATCTTGCCTGGAAAGTTGGGAACCACAATATGTATTTCTCCCCTTCCCTCCTACACTTCCCCTTCATTCAGTACATGAGTCATTTTTTATTAACAATACTCAATAATCTTAAGTTACTTTTATGGATATGTATTAAAAATAAGATTGTCTTACTCAACTGACTGTTCTGATGTAAGGTGATGCTATGGCAGTTCCTATACAAATATCGTTAAATAAAATCATAACCTTCTGAAAATTATAATCTATTTACACATATAGAGAAAGCAAGTTGGTTAAAAACAGCCTGTTCCATTACTTAAAAACACACATTTCAGTCAATAACAAAGAAAGAGAATTAAAAAAATCCAACAAAATACCCAAATTATGAAAAGTCACAACACTAAGATGAAGGTTAAAAAATTCTTGTCATTCACTTGAAGTCATTCTTGTTTGATGATAACATGTCTTGTTTGGAAGCATCAGTTCATACCCACAGTAAGCATCTTACCTGTTTGCGCATGACATCTGTAGCTTGCATGATATAGCGAGGAGGTAACCCATGGCTCCGAGCCAGAATGATTGCCTGTTCCAGTGTAACACTCAGAGTGCAGCTACAATGAAAGACAGAAGTCAGCTATCTGCTAGCAGTGATCTCCTTAAAATAATTGCTTTTAGCTCAATTAGCTTTTTATAAAAGGTTATCAATAAAACGATTACATAGTAGACCTGACCCTTAACCCTCTCCCACCCATGCAGGCATTAGCTTGAATGCTAAAATGTGTCTTAAGTACAAAGATTTTGAATGTAGCAAGTGTTCCACCTGACTTACAAGCAAAGGCATTGGCCTTGTAAAAGACAACCCAACTATGGCTTGGCAAAAGCACAAGAGAGTGACAATCCAAGGAGAATTTTTTGTAACTGTATAAATCCTTTTCCAGGTGGTTTCTGCCCATGTTATCTCTCACCCTCCACTGTTAATGCAGACCCTAGCCTTGCTACCAGGATCCTGACATCTTGCCATTGATTTAGCTTATTCTCATGACACATTAGTGCAGTTCAGTCCAAAATTAAGAGACCTTTACCCCTTTCAAAAAAATAAATAAGTAGGGCATTCCTTCAAACGAACCATCTTCCGCTACTTTGCCAATATTCTTCAAGTAAACACTTGAGGCCAAAAACTCATCATGGTACCACATCCTAATGAAAAGGTTGTAAATTGCTTTGTCACAGCAACCGGGAAGGTTTCAGAGCTAAAGATCTTGCTGTAGGACAACCTGTCATGACACTAGACAAGCAGCAGTAGGAAAAGTCACTTTGGACATGCCATCTGATTTCAGTTGTCATGGCGAGGACAAGGACAGACAGCTGGTTTCTCATGCAATCAAGACCAAAGCTGTACAAGACTCACAGGTAAAGGCAACAAAACTGAGATGAAACCAGGACTTTTTTTAAAGCACATGTTTGAGGGCTGCTATCATCCAAAAGGTGACAGCGGCTCCATTCTGCATCAGTAAGCTGCTTGGTGATTCTTCTGTTCACAACCAAAGTACTGCAATAATCAAATATCTTCAATCAGAAAGATGAGGTTTACAGCAAACAACCCTACCTCAGCAGACCCTGAAAAAAGCTGCAGATTTCAAGTTCAAATAATAAAACTGAGACACATGGTTAAAATATACTTTTGAGTAGCCTTTTGGCAAAATTCTGACCGAAAGATTTTGCACAGTTTATATTATGCATACAGAACAGACAGTATGTTTCAATCAAACACTCATCTTGCTGAGCAGAAGATCTGTAGGAGGAAAAATGTGTCTGCACTTATTTTCTTACTGAAAAAAACCACCACCCTGACATGTTTTAAATACCACTTAAGTAAATTTATGGACTGTAAAAAGTTTCACAGTAGTGACTGTAGAAGATACTAAATTTGATCTGTAGCTTTATTAATGGTCTTTCATTAAAAATTTATAAGCTCAGTCATTTTCCTTGGTAATGAAATAATTTTTATTCTTCAGTTTCTTGTGTACACTGACCTCACAGTTACCTTGAAGCAAAAACCTATTGATCTTTTGTGTTACATTTAAGCTTTAAGGTTTTATATTTAAGGATTAAGGTGCATAATAGTTAAATATTAGGCTAGAAATTCTAAACACTGTGTTTTCATCTTGCCTTTGAAAGGTGAAATATTGCACTAATAAAGTACATGCTCATCATATTTGCCAGCACCAAAATCCAAACATCTAACCTTTAGGACTAGACTGTAAAGAAAGCTTTCTCTCATTGACAATGAGAAAAAGCAAAAGTATATGAAGTCTAATTTGAGAGGTGTAATCTAAGCCAGAGAAAAAGGGGGAAAATGTCTCCCCATGGGTAGAATAGAGGCTAATGGGCTCAAAGTACAGCTTTCAAACCAACCAGTTAGTGAGCCAACTTTCTCATAAATCCCATCTTCCTGGAACCCAGAAAGAACAGAAAAAATCATATTCTGCCTGTGATAATCAAGACTAACGAACTTCCTAAATGAAGGTCAGCTTAAAGAATTAAGTGCAAACACTAATCTTGAATTAGAAATGACTGCCAAACTGTTTGCCATCCAAAACCTGATGAAATGGCTGTGGATCATGGTACGAACCATCTACATTTTGACAATGCCAACCACAATTCAGAAATAAGGTTGCCAAGTCTGTAGATGAAGACAGAACCAGAGTGGAAAAGCACAGACAAAGAGTAAAAAGCATAATTAAGATTTCTTTAATGGGCTACTGGAGAGGTAGGCAAAACCTACAGTACAATCCCAAAACACTGAGGCTAAAATTGAAAATCTCACCTCAAGGCATAAAAGAATAGTGATTCTAAGGACAATATTTTTAACGCTTATGATGACAGCACTGATGATGTTAACTATTATCACACCTCTTTAATGGAACCTTTTATATTAGAGGTGATGTTGGTTAGATACATCCACTGTTTCTTTTAAAAACATGGTTACTTGTTAACGTATATTAAAAGAAGTTAAAATAGCATCAGTGACTTGATCGCATTTCAATATCCTATTTTATTAGAGATGCAATTTAATATCAGTAGATTTTGTGCTTCTTTTAAGGCACATAAAGGTCTGATGAATGTCAGAATTAAATGTAAGTTACTGGTTACGGCTTTTGTCATGTGACTATGAAATAAAATTACTACTTTCTAAATACTGAAACCAACGACACTCAAATAGTTTCATTTTTGTTGAATACTGAGTCAGTGAAATGGCATCTTCTAATAAAACTGATTATAGAAACCTTTCATGGTGCTACACTGAACTGACTCACTAGTAAACATGCATTTACATGCTGGTGTTTTCTCCTAGTTCTTCAAATATGGCTTTGAATCTGAATCTACATATCTGTTACCACAAATCAAGCTACCCTGAAAACCAGCTGTGAAAGAAACAAATGCACATATAAAACATCAGATGGCAACAATATCGTAACTGGAAGTACCTCAGCAATAGGGCTGCCAAGCATCGGGAGATCAAGCAAACGCAGGTTTAAACCAGCATAACTTCTACAATTTTAAGAAACAATATGAAAGCTGGAAATTCCTCATATAGTATGACTGTTCTGGAGGTTTGAGCAAGGTTCAATATAAAAGACTGTTAGCAAATATGCACCATATGTAATAATCCACCCTTCTCCTGCATTTTGAGAGCTGATAAGCAGGTAGTGTTAACATTTGCAAAGCAAACCACTGAAAAGCTTCTGGTCACTTGGATGCAATCAGCCCAGACAACCAAACATGGAAACCAGGAAAAAAAAACTCCTTTAATGTTCTTAACATTTTGTTACAGGAAGCATAAATCCCAAATCTGTGTATTTTACAGTGCAAACAAACCAAGATCAATTTTCATTCCCTCTTTTTTCCTCTCATCACTTCTTTTATGCCAGAAAAACAAAAGATACAAATTCATAATCTCAGAATTTATGTGAGTTATAATTACAAATTCCCTGCCTTGACAGATTACAGCAGCAAGGCAGCACAGACATTTGGCTTTCCCAGCACAACTGGGCTGAGAATTCTTCAGTTCACCCATTTGGTTTCCAAGAAACAGAAGGGGCTGCAGCTGCTCCCAGCCCCTGCCTGCTATTCCCAGTCTCCCATCAGTCATGACAGTATTGATGTGAAGACTAAATACAAACTTTCCAACATCTTCTGGATCAGACCATCCTGAACAAAAGTGGTTAAACCATCTTCTATCACCAACAGCCAATTTGTTTCTGATTTAGTGTGATTTTTACTAAAGGGCTGCAAATCGACTGGATAGACACACATGTACAATGAAAAATGGAGTTGTAAAAGGGGAAAACAGATTGAAATTTTCTAAGAAAAATTATTTCATGACAGCTTGTTTGATGTCACCTGAAAAGAAAAATAATTTGAGTTCATGTACACTACCTACAGAGCTGCCATTTGGCAAACTGTGTATCTGTGTTACCACAGTAAAATGAATCTAAATCATTCAATTCATTTTCAGGTTTCAGTTAGGATTCCAGCCATCCTACATCCAAAGATGCATCAAAACATCCTGTGGAAAAATGCCCTGAATAGAAATGATGAGTTGAAACAAGTTGGCTTAGTAGTTACCACCATCAGAGATGCCAAAAGGAATTATGTTCTAACTATGTGAAAAGACAAAAAAAAAAAACCAACATAAAAAGGATGCATCTATACTTAATCTAATGAAAATTTAAAGCTTCTAATCAACATGTAATTTAATGCCATTGTTACTAATTTCTTTTCTTTCCATACATCATAAGCTAACCATACCTACATTTGACCACCTTTTTAACCAATTACACTATTAAGCATTCATTTATTTCTGTTGTCATTTAAATTAATGCTTATACACCAGCTATTGTTTACACCAGTGTATGCAACAATTAAAGACTTCAGTTTTAGAGTAAATCACTTTGGGGTAAACATTTTTTGGGGGTATTTCTCTATAATAACTAGTGATGACTGGGTAATATGCACCAATTCTGAACAGTAACCCAAAAAAGAAAATGAGCCATGATAAACCTAAAAATGAGGGGAAATGTTTTTCAGGACAATAAAAAAACCCATCATAATAAGCACAGGAAGACCTAACTCAGGACCCTCTCACAATTTCCAAGTTGTTCTTATTGTGCGAATATGTCTCCATGGAAGTAAAGTTCAAGCTTGCATTCTCTGTGCCTGTATACTGAAACTGCTAAATAGAATTTCATCTCACAGGCAGAGATGGGCCTTAGGTTGAATCCCTTTGTGAAGCTGAGATGCTTCCAGTGTGGCAAGACCGCTACTTTAAATAAGCCTTGGACTGAACCCATCCACCGAAGGTTAATCCAAAACCTTTGTTATTTTTGCCAACATACAGAAAGCCATTACTCTACACATGAACTGTATTTATTCCATTATGATAGTTCAGTAATCATAAACCATGCTTCAAAAAGTAATTACTGTACGACACAGAAATGGATCCAAAAGATTCAAAGTATCCCATCCCTTTTGTTTGCTTATTTCAGTCATACTTGCAAAAACAAACAAAAAAATCTAGTCAACTGAAAGCCCATGTTTGGCCATTACCTCTTCTTGTGTGTGGAAAGTCTTTCACATTAAAGGCTTCTTTCCACATAAGCGGGCAAGTAAATCTGACTGAAAAATTGCAGTTTACTTCCTGCCCTGTAATAGTTCCGGTTATTCACTCTTTACACCTCAAAAATTAAAGAAAATTTGGACAAATTTTTACTTTTGTATAGTTCAAGAGGATCTATTAAATTTTTGTTGTAATGTAGCAGTTTTTGTAAGGAAGAATCTGATTCTCCGAAGTCCTGGACTGCAGATATGGCAACACTGTAGGAACTGAAGCATGACAGAATGATTGTACAGAGGACAGTGATCAAGTTGTGTGTCAACCCTGCTACTAAATGTCCATAACATTAAAAGGAGTTAAAATAGGAAAAAAAGAACACCTTGAAATCCATATTAGTAGCAACTTAGGTCCATCTGACCTGTTTCAGTGCATTTTATGCACTTCTCTCCATTTTCAGATTGCATTTTACATGAAAGTGTTTCAGAAATTGAAACATGCAAAAGAACTTTAAGACTATCGTTCTTCACATACATACAGAGATAGCAAAGTAAAAATGTACCAAATTAACTATGAAAGGCAAATATAGATCAAAATAAAAATGGTCATCACTGCAGAAACAACCTATTAGTGCTAAATGTCTTGTTTATTTTGTCTTAAGACAAATTCTCATATATTTGACAGTTCCAAACAGTAACTGGCACAGAACGAAATACCCTACTATCCTAAGTTATTTTACAAAAAGAAAAGTTTGTGCCTTAGTAGGCAAAGTATCAGAAAAATACACTAATTATAGACAGACATAAAACTGCCATTTAAAAAACCAGAAGGGAATCTTGACTAAATGGGAAGGTAGAAGGACTAGAAGCACGGTTTAGACCAGATGGCTGGAAAGGAGCAAGGATTAGCCTTTCATCCTGTGCTGACCTGTCTCCTGAAAGTAGTCCCATCTATCCCAGGAAGCCTTCTTACTGTGGAGCTAATATGCCAGCATAAATGTAGTTGCAAAACTTCAAAGGAGACTTTGTAACATACAGTCATTGAGCTCAGGACAAAATTCCTACAGAAAATTTTCTAAAATAATCTAGAAGGAAGAATTCCTATAATAGAATGTCTAAAATGTAAATTCAGAGTACCTGTTCTTCACCTTGTTTAATTTGATTCACAGAAAGGCAGCTGGCCATGACAGACAGCTTATGGAATTACTCTGCTTTGCTATGTGGAAAATAGAGCAGGTTTAGCTGGCTTGCAGGAGCTGTGCCAGCTACAGGAGACAGCATAATCAATCCTTGGCAAAACCTGCCTCATCATTCAGCTGAGTGCCTGCCAGCCAGAACCCCACTGTCTGAAGGATGGTAACACTAAGGAGAGACTTTCTAGAGGGGAAATTAAAATTCAGAAAAGAAAATATGACAGTGATTTTTTTTTATTCACAGAAAGCTGCTTTTCTCTTGATCCTCCAGGAATTGCAAAATTTTAAACAAACTTGGGATTTGTTTCATTTGGATGCTTTAAATGATTCCTTTGAGCCTGTAAGGCCTATGGTCCCTGAATAGACTTCTGCAGCTGCTGCACCTAATTTCATTTTGGCATGGAAAGAGACTAGGACATGTCTGTGCAGTGCAGTCTCCCTCAAGCAGGAGCTAACATCATGATTCAATAAAGTTTAGAAGTGCCTTTCATCACCTACATCTGTACAGAGTGACTGCAACTTCAAACAGAACAAATACAAGTAAAAAAGGCAGAGCATTGTTTACAGGGTGACAGCTGACTGGCAGGCAGAAACATAATTATGGATGATAAAAAAGGGAAAACAGAAATGCAAACTATTAATTTCTTGGACTAATTTAGTGCTTTCTTCCTGATGTTGATTGACAAGGCATATTCATTTATGATAATCCAAGGGGAGTTTGTAGTATTTGCACATCACTTAGGACAGTGAAGGTTAAAGGGACTTAACCTTAAAGGGACTTTCTCCCAACCTTGTTTTTCTAGTGATTGAAATACATTTGAAAAGAACTGCTGTCTGAAATAGATATAGGGTTTCAGGCTCTAATGTAAATTGGTAAACATATTGTCATAATAAAAATCAAAGCAAAGCAAACACCAGCAATTCAAAATCCCCAGCATTATCTTGGATACTGGGATGGAAATATGAACTCTGTCAAGCTGTTTTAACCTAGTGCAGTGTAAAAAGCAATTTAATATGGATCACAGCGAAGTCAGAAACCAAGACACTGCTGATCTAGAGATCAGCAATCACTGTCAAAGCAGACAAAGCTGCTGTTTCATAGTTCTTGGCCCCTTCCCCATTGGACTGCCACCCAGTACCCCTCTCCCAGGTTATCTGGGATTTGGTTCTGGTTAGAAGGAGGGGTAGCAGACCACCCCAATAAATCCATTATAAATATTATATATATTATACATATATATTCTATTTTATGCAAGTAAATAAATAAATATATAAAATACCTAAGTTGAGAAAACATAGAAAGGGCTCTGCAGTCAATTCTCTAAAAGACAGATAAATTGAGTGAGGGAACGTTCATATGTATATTTTTGGTTAAAGTCTATTAAATATATCTAAATTCTGACATTATATGGTTGGCTAAGTTCCCACTTCTCAGGAACAAGAGAAAGATGCTGACCAACAGAGCACTCTATATTCTTCCCCATTACAGACCAATCAGAGAAATTAGGGTAAAATGAGGGCTTTTTTTAAAGGAAGCATACAGAAACCTTGCTCTGAGTTGGTTATTCTTCATTTTCAAGCTGGCAAGGGTGATAAGTGAAGAATATACTTTAAAGATTAACCTGCAAGGACAATTTACATCTTTTCCCCATCAGCTTGCCTAGTAGCATCTGTAGATAATACCCGTTTTCAACTCATTTAATATCCATAGCGTAGTGTTAAAAAACAGTCATGAGTAATTGGTCTACGTCTCCGAAATGTGGATTTCTGCAGCTGATCAAAATTAAGCACTTCACAGCAGTTAGCCCCTAAGAACACAGGAGGACAAATAAACTGCTGAATACAGCCAGAGATAAATACCCTCTTTTACTGAAAATCAGTAGCTTAAACTCTGAGGAACTAACTTACAACTTAAAGAGCACTATTTCACAAGATCTTCTGCCCTGATTAAATAGTATTTAAATAACAGAAGAAAGAAGCCTTCAAGATTGCAGGCAACAAGCAAAATCATGTATGTCTATGAGACTCGATCACATCCAGCATCTTACTCATCCTTCTTCTGTCCTCATCCCAGAATTTCATGGTGCTGCAAGACAGTTTCAGTCTGCAGAGGAGCAAGGGGTGTAGGTTCACAAAACCACATCGGAATTTAGCAGTAGAAATGTTGGGAACAAAATTCACCCAGCAAGCCTAGTGGCTGGAGTCAAAACAAGCTTTCTAGCTAGGCAAAAGCAATTTCAGAATGCCAGAAAGTGGAACCTACTCAGTGCTGGGACTGTAGAGGTACAGCCTTGGGAAACCAGCAAGAAAATAACCAGCACGCAAAGTCATTTTATATGACTTCAGATTCCAAGGAAAAAGACTTCTTCATCCAGTTGTACGCACAACAGTAACTTCAGGAAACTGTTAAAAAGATTTCCTTGACTTTTGCCACTCCAAAAAATAATAGCCCTTTCTAAAAAAAATAGACCCTTTCAAAAAAATTGACCCTTTCTAGTCTCTAAATACATGAGTTTTCTTCTGAACTTTTAGAAATTCAGGGCAAAACCTCTCTGAGTACCTGTAAAACCTCAACTAAAGCATTTCTTTCTCCTGGAGGGCCTATCTTAAAAGTTCTCTGATAATGCCAAGAGGTGATGTTTCTCTCTCTGAAGAGATGGTGGCCACAAAGGCAGTATTAACATACAAGTGAATTAACAGTATCTTGCACAAAAGCTCAAACAGACTCACTTTAAAGCAGAACTAGTCATGCTTTGGAGAAAAGTGGTTTGCACCTTTGCTCTATGTAAATAGGTGATCTTGAATCATCTAACATCTAGATGGAAACCCACACATAATACATTTAAATCCCATTCCCACTGGTCATAATGAAATGTCTTGAAATCCAATATGCTGGTTTTCCAATATTTTGTGGTTTTCAAATATACTTAAATAGACATTTAATAGTTTATACCTTCGAATTAGCCCTAGTTCTGAGCAGAAATTTGATTAATAATTTATTATCAGGCAAGATCAGCTCACATTCAGAATCAAGCACACCACCTTTTATTCAGTCACCAAATTATCCTGAGTAATTTGTGATCCACACACTGTGGGTGGTAGTTCACTGGGGCTATTAAAATTGCCCTGACTTTATTCCTAAACTGTAAAAATTTTTGGCACAAATTCAGTGGCCAATTCAGAATTTAATCCATAAAATCATGATGAAACCCAGAGGTAATCTTCTGCAGCTTTATAAAAAAAAAAAAAAAAAGGCAGAATTAAGCCCAAAGTCTTTTCTGAACACATAACACATGAAACTGAAACCAAGATAAAGAGCTGCATAGTTTCGTGGTCTTCTGAAATGACAGCTTCATGGCAGTGCATGCTACATAGTATTCCCATCTTCATCTGATATAGTGACTACTGTTAAATAATACAGGCTTTTTCTATTATTGCCCAAAATTAAGTTCAGTATACAGCATATTATATACACTGATATCACTGATGAGGAGTAATACCAATAGCCTATTGCAAACTCTGTTCAAAGAAATGGCAAGCAGTGTTTTTATACAACTTAACCTTTGGCTATATCTAGAGTTCTCTGCTTTTCATGCCTGATAATCTGCATTGCAGCTATGCTGCTTGCCTTTTTTTTTTTTTCTTTTTTTATATTTCATCCCAAAGCTCTTTTAAACAAAAGACATTACTTAAAATGAGATGAAAGCAATGCTTGTTCTAACACAATGTACTGGTAACCAAACCTGCTAAAATTAGAATTTGCATAAATCAGGAACTACAGAGCCTATTTTTAACATAATGCTACCTATAATCTACAGTTTGGAATTGTTATAAAATGATCAGATATTTAGCATCAGTTTCCTGGTTATGCTGGGGTTTTATTTGTTGCCGTGTTTTCCCCCTCTCTAATAGTAATCTTTGCATTTTTTTGGTATAATGTACCAAAAAGAATTGTTATCTGCCCAGCTGGAACATAAACGTATGGCTGCCTTTGCTGAGTATCATTAAGTACTAGTCTATAACACTATGGTCATACCTCTATTTGTCTATTAAAATCTCTTAGCATTGTTGACAAAGATCAGTTCATTATAGCTCAGTTCAGTTTCTGATAATTTGATAATTCAGCCATTAGAACCAGTTGTTCAGTCTACAGACTGAACTTCTAGTTACCATAAGGTACAACTGCAAAAATGTATCTCTCTTCTGTTTCATTTTTCTCTTGAAACAAGCTCTATTACAATATCCCCTAGCATACATGTAAATACAAATTTTGTCATTTCTTGCCTATATCAAGAGTTTAATATAGTAGGTGTTATTCACCTAGGAAACCTTCCTTTTTGTGCTTTAGCAGTTAAGGTTTCTGTCTTTTACTGACTTGAATGGGAACAATCTGTTACAACTCCACAAGGCAAAATCATATTGATCATTTCTGTTAATCACTACAAATACACCACAGATCTTCCAAGTGTGTTAGCTATTTAGTCTAAGATATTAGATATTTAGTGTAAGACCACTCTATAAATAAAAAGCAGCAGTCTCCAACCTGCAGTGACTGAATAACTGACTGAAAGAAAGGGAAGAAAAGAAATTGTCATACCGGTGAACTCCACTGTTGCACATAATGATGTGACAAGCTCCAAGCCTGCTACAGAGTTCGGATGACACTGAAAGCAATCCAACTCCAGAAGCACTGCATGCAGTGTATGCACAGGCAGCAGTGCGCTTGGATCGGATAAAGGACCCTATGAGTCGGTAAAGTTCATCCAAGCAATTGAGAGGCCTCATCAGCTGCAACAGAGGAAGAAAAAAAGAAATTTAAATACTTGCTTCTGAAAGCACATGAAATGCTGGTTTAGAGTACATCATCACAGATGCAGATGGGACAGCAGGGCTGGCTGAGAGCGAAAGCCAAATTCCATAACACAGATACAGAGCAGTCTTCTGTAACATAACCTATGATATCTTTTTCAAACTTTTCAATTCTTGACATCCCTGTTTCATTCCGAGTCCTGCCTACAGAGGTGTTTGTACCTCGAGAGATTGCCATTTCCATTAAAGGTACTGGCAAAGAAGGGAAGCCATGAAGAGGCAACCTACACCCATAAGCATATACAGCAGGGACGCCAAGACTAGTTAATAAACTCACTGAAAAATCAGCTTTTAATTAAGACACACTGTCCTTTATTTATGCAAATGTCTTGTTCCTAATCCTGACTAACAACATGGAAAAAATAAATTACCAGAAGTGACAAAAACATACTACAAACCAAGAACAGTTAACTTCGTAGCTGGACTTAAAATAAACTCAGCATTACTGTACAGAAAATAAATGATCCACCTAATAAAGAAGTCCCTGGACACTTTCAGGGATGGGGCATCCTCCATGGATGTCCTCCTTCCCTTCCATGCTGCCCAGCATGGATCCAAGAAAAGGGAATTATCAACCTTTTAACACCCATGCTGGATGATACCAGCATAAAATTTTAGCCTGTCATGGGGTTCAGATGATGATCACTGTACTTCTCAAGCACAGTAGCTCAATTGCTTTTCAAGTCAGTATAGGCAGGACCTGAGGAACTTCTTTCCCCTCTGCTACTGGGATGCAATATAGGCATTAACTCCCCAACAGTAGGAGAGAGCATTAAATGAATGTTCAGAGCCCTTGTGATCTCTCAGTCACAGAGGTTTAAAGAAAGATGAAGGCATTTGAAGAAAACCTAAACGAGGAGGTTCAGAACAAAGCCATTTGAGCAGGATGCTGAAGGAGTATTTCATTTGGAACAGCACTTCCAGTTCTCAGAACAAAGAATTTCTACCTGCACCTGCTCTCTCCACCTACTCTTCCACCCCCTGCATGCTCCTGGAGCAACTGCATTGCCCTGAAAGCACAGTGGAAAACAAAAGCTATGGTTCCTCTTCTCAAATACACTGATACCCTCTAGCCTTTTTGATACAGAACCACATGGCACAATATACCCTTAAAAACACAGGTGGGACAAATTACTGCAAGAGAGCTCCTCCTTTCCCTGCCTCCTCCCCACCTTAAATAATTCAATGGAATTAAGAAAGCCTCAGGGAAGGATTACACAGTGTGTAACATGCAAAGTTTAATTAGACACTTAACATTGTTATTTACCTTATCTATATAAGCTGCTTTGGATGTTGAATTTGGAGGCAAGTTTGACTTATCCAGGTAGAATGCCCTGAAAGAACAAACATAATACGGCAAACCCTGTTAGTTGCTTAAACTCCTGAACAAAATGTATGTGACTATTAGACATCTTCCTCACATTTGATTATTTTTTTTTTTATTTCGTGCTAAGACAGGGTCAAGCAGTAAGACATGGGTAACCAGCCATTATCCCTCTTTCTTTTAAAGTAATAAATAGCTTTTTTGTTCTGGACAAGAAACTGGCCCTCTGAGAGTACAGGGCAAAAATTTAATGTCTAGTTAGTAGAAAAAAAAGATCTGAAAGAGATTTTCACCATGAAAAGGTTTGTGGCAACTGTTTAGATTTAATAGTGACTTTGGGAAACTTGGCCTTATGTAAACAACACCTCAGCTAAATGCATAACGAACTTTTTTTTATATTAGCTGTATTTAACTGTAATAATGTAAAACCAGAATCCCAAGCATGAACCATAGCACAGAGAGAGAAAACATGCACAAGCTTACAATATATAAAGAAACAAAAAAGCAAAAAATCTACAAGGGGCAATTATGGATCATACATGCAAACTGGCATTTGCCATTCCTTCACTCATGCATGCATGTGCAAGTACGGAACAACTGCCTTTCTTTACAATTTCTTTGAAAATGAATTGGTGCATGAAAGGAAAAGCCGAAGAAAACTGTTATATACCTGGCAGAACACAAATACAATAGAGAAACCATGCTTACTGTATCAGGTTTATCTATTGTGTACTAAAGCTCATCAACACACATTCTCCCAGTTCCTTCTATAACCTTTCACTTATCAATGAAAAGTACCAGAAAAAACTTTCTATAAAATGACCAATTGTGAAGTGCTGTTTTAAAAGACAAAGGCTGGCTAGCATCTGTGTGGCACAAAGGAGGCTAACATTTTGAGCAGAGGGCTTCATGCTGTCCTCCCCTCGAACAGGAAAGCTTACTCAACACCAGAAAGGAAGAGCTTTAGCAAAGAGCACACAGGCAAAACAGAGCTTTTCTGCCTCCTTCAACTCAGAAACCCTAGAGGATTTATTTTCTTCTTTCTACCTTATAAACAAATTAATTGCTCACCACAGATGAGCTATCATTAAACATCTCATAGACAGAGGAAGTATCTTACATCCCTCTGTGATAAGACCAGTTTCTCTGCCTCTGCAGAATCACTTAATTAAAACAGAAATTGTCCCTAACTATAGCATCAGGGTTGGACCAGATGATCTTTAAAGGTCCTTTCCAAACTAAACCATTCTGTGATTCTCTGATCACGAAATTCATTCTGCTGGTTGAAAAGCTCCTAAAACCTGCTGGGGCAACTGAAAAGGCTTCCCTGCTTAGATGAGGCATTCAGTGAGAACCAGGTAACAGCTACCACGGCAGCAATTCTGAACAAGGTTAAAATAAAATTAAACAAGGAAACCCCACTGAACTAAGGAACATGCAAGAAAAAAAGAAAAAACACAGATTCCCCAGTGGAAACCTCAAGGTTCTACTGATCCAGCTCCATTGCCTGTGTACAAGGAGCAGACCTGACTAAAGCTCACAGCTGACCTAAGCAGGAGCTATGCAGTGTGGTAAACAAATTTCGGTTGCAATAAAACAGGAAGAGAAATGCACTGAACACTGGAAAGAATGCATCCTTGCATCTTAACTCTGAAATGACAGAATCACCTGGACCCTCCAGTCATTAAAACATTGATTCATATAACATGCACAGATTAAAAACTGCCCTCCCACCTTTTCTTACGGTTTTATCTGTGAGAGAAGTTATTCATGTTGTTAATACTTGAAGGGCAAGGGTGCACACTGTAGATCTGAATAGCCTTTTATTCTTCAATAATCTGGAATAAATGAGCTGATAAAAAGAAATCCAAGAACCTTTAATCCTAGTAGATTTTCTTTCCTATAGCTTTGCTGTTTCGAAAAGCATCTTCTCCCAAATTTAAGGTTTGAATTTATCCCCTGAGAAAGCACAGCAAAGCTAATCTAGTTCTGTTATTCCATTAAGCCTCTTGCATGATCCAGAATGTACTCTGTGTCAGAGGAAGCTGAAGACTATTGGAAGGAAAAGAGGTTTGCAGAGAAAATTACTCATAAATCACTTTGAATGGCCACAGCACATAAAAGCTACCTCAGCAGCAGCAGTCCAAGCTTTTTCTTTGTTAGCAAAGCTAAAAAACAAAGCACCACCCTGCCATCCACTGAACCATTATCAGACTGAAAGCCTATACTATCTTTTCCTACCATGGCACAGGAAAATCTGCTTCACTGAGAATCTGTTCAGCACTCCCATTCTCTTTGGACTGTTATTTAAGCAAATTCAGCTGCATTAAATGAAACCAGAAACCAAATATAGAACAGTACACACATTAATGGAGTACATGGAAAATAATCAACTCAGGGTACAAAACGAAGCAACATGGACACAAGAATGGGATATACAATTATAGGAATTATTCCATTAATTCAGTCAATTATTCATTAACCTAAAGAACAAACAAAAATCAACTATACACAACATTAATTTTAAAAATCAAAATATCCCATTATAAATGAAACTATCTCCCCCCCTCCCCAATCAGATAACACTTCCAGATGTTTCTCAAGTGCTTTATTTTCATTGCTTTTCATAAAAATTTCTTCAGTATTTTACAGAACATGACAAACTGTGGGCAGCATATAAATTTCCAAAGCACTTCATTTAATTACTAAATGCTTGTTAAGGTCCTTAATCATATTTTATGGGGAAAGTTAATGGCAATCTTGGCATGGTGCCCAATTTGGACAATATTTTCTAATCCATTTGAAATGAACAAGAATGAAATCATAGTTTTTTGCCTGCAAACGCAATGCCAGTTTTGCCTTACCATTTCTTTAAGCTGAAGCAGGAAAGCCTTGCTTTAAAAAAAAAAGGCAGAAAATCTAAAAGACATTAAAACTGCAGGGGACTATTGCTGTGTTCCACTTTTGTAAGAAATCCCCTACGCAACAGTATCAGATGATGTCAGCCTCAGAGGAAACTTTCACTGGAATGAGGTAACAAACATCTTAGGGTTCAACAAGAAAAATGTGTCATAAGATGAATGCATTCCCAAGATGTAAAATCCTGAAAATATGAAATACTGAAAATTGAACTTAAAGGAGGCTCCAAACCTGTAGAGACACGAATTCCTGAGTAACTTTGTACATGCAAATAATAGAAACAAAGCCAAGCTTTTAGTCTTGCTTGGTTTGTTGTTGCAGAAAGCCCATAGGGTAATCCTAAATGTTGATCATCTTCAAAATACAAAAAGAGTAAATAAGTGACTGGGAGAAAGAGACAGGGCAGGTAATTGCGTTATGGCATTAAATAAAGGCAAGTTGGGAATTTTGCTCTAGAAAGGATTTGCCTTGATGTTATAGCAGAGAAAAAATTAGTATTTTATATTTTCTTCATCACTGTGGCATGCATATAGGTAAATCTGTACTGCCTTTAACAGAGGACAGAAATACAATTTAATTCTACTTGATCTGCATCAATGACAAGATGTTCAAAATCATGTTGTGACAGGACAAGGGGTGATGGTTTAAAATTAAAAAAGGGGAGATTCAGGCTGGACATGAGGAAGAAATTCCTTACAATGAGGGTGGTAAAATCCTGGCACAGGTTCCCCAGAGAGGTAGTGGATGCATCATCCCTGGAGACATTTAAGGCCAGGCTGGATGTGGTTCTGAGCAACCTGATGTAGCTGAAGATGTCTGTGCTCACTGCAGGGGGTTTGAACCAGATGAGCTTTGAAGGTCCCTTCCAACCCAAACTATTCTGTGATTGCTCAACAACATGACAAATGATACATCAGTACAGAGACCCAGGGCCAGGAAGTGTTATAGCTACTGTCGCTAATTCTTTTCCTCAGCTCAAACTACAGAGCAGCTATTTATGACATAGATAAACAATATCTTTGTGCATTTGCGTATATATGCACACATACTTTGATCTTTCTTTAAAAACAATTCTGTGTTGTGCCATCTGGTTGTTAACTATATAGGTGAGTATGTGTATAGTGTGCATATTGTATATATGATAAACTCATCTGGAAACACATTTTTATGTATGTATAAAAATATATAAAGCTATATATCTATAATACATATAAATTCAACTGTTTCTATAATACAAAGTATCAATGGCAGAAAACTATTTGCTGACATATAAAAAAAATAATCTAAGTGTTTTACGTTTCTTCCACTAAATGGTAAGACTCAATAAATGATAAATTACCAAGTGTAATTAACATCTCAGCTCATACTAAGACCTAGTGATTTTCAATAATGTGTCCTAACATCTGTTAGTGATAAAATCACTACAGTGTCATTAGTATTTAGAGAAAGGTTTAATCATAACAAGAGAAAACCTTCACGACAGTATCATGATTTTAAATTCTCAAAGAGCACACCTGATAATATTCTCACCTTCCACAACTGTTGTGCAAACCAAAGTGCAGAGCAGAAAATTCTAACACCACGGAGCTCTGAGCTTACCATGGGTAATTCATATTTCATGTGTAAGCAACTCAGTAAACCTTTCCTTTGTACTCGGCACTGGTGAGGCTGCACCGAAAAGACTATGTTCAGTTTTGGGCTCCTCACTACAGGGAAGACATTGTGGTGCTGGAGAGGGTCCAGAGAAGGGCAGCAAAGCTGATGAAGGGTCTGGAGCACAAGTGTAATGAGGAACAGCTGAGGGCTGTTTAGCCTGGAGAAAAGGAGGCTCAGGGGAAACCTTGTCACTCTCTACAACTACCTGAAGGAGGCTGTAGCATGGAGGGTGTTGGTCTCCTCTCAAGTAACAAGCAACAGGACAAGAGCAAATAGCCTCAAGTTGTGCCAGGACAGGTTTAGGTTGGATATTAGAAAAGATTTCTTCACCAAAAAGGTTGTCAAACACAGGAACAGGCTGCCCTGGGAAGTGATTGAGTCACCATCTCTTGAGGTGTTTAAAAGATATGTAGATGCACTGCCTAGGGACATGGTTTAGTGGCAGTGTTAGGTTAACAGTTGAAGATCCTAAGGGTCTTTCCCAACCTAAATGATTCTATGATTCCTGGCTTATTCCAGGTACAAAGTGACAAGCCAGCTTTTGTCAGTTTCTACTGTAAGTGTAAGCAAACAGAACTGTGGGAAACAGTGCAATCTATGGAGAGGAGAATGTGACTATAAAGTGAGACAAGCAAAATACAGAGAAAAGAAGAGTATAATTAGATTTTGTTATACACAGAAATATCTACAAGTGGGGAGTGGTGTTAAGAAAATTTCAAGAAATGAAATTCAAGAGCTTTCTTAGCAACTGTTTGCTTTACTGGAGTAGACTGGGAGCACAACTGGGACACAGACTTTCAACCAGGGAAAACCAAATTCCTAAGAAACTGGACTCTTAAACAGAGGGGATGGTGCTTCAGAGTGCAAACCAGCAGCACCTGGCTAAACTACTGGTCTCCCACCAATTGTAAAGAAGGCATTTTGAGAAAATTTGTGTTTGGATGAGTACAAGTATCTGAGGTGCAAACTAAAGAGGATGCTTGAAAAGGAAGAGCCCTGCTATCCCAGCAGGTGTATCACAGCTCTACTCACAAACCTTTATAAACAGACAAGCAGGGAATCATAGAAATGTGAAGACAGAAAATCATGGATGACAAAAATAAATAGGGCAAAAAAAAAAGATACCATTTGCTCTATATAATGCTGTCCACTTTTCACAAGCTACATTTTAACCACTCTTCTTCTAGGAAGATCTACTTCCAAGATCACTTGAAACCAACCTATTTGTGATGTGAAAGGGAAGCTTTTGTGGGCCACAGACCAGTTACAGCTGCCTTCTTGTTTCTCCCATCATTATCCAAAGAGCCAAATTCACACTGAATCCATTAGTACTAACTAATTGCTTCCACATTTGCCTTTCAGACAGTAAACGTCTCCTTTTTGGCTCCTCATATTCCAGACATGGAATACACTGTTAAAAAAGACAATATGCCAAATAGTCATTGGGTGGTCAGGGTTTATATTCCAGCTACAAGCTGTACAATTTGTAGTCTTGGGCTGGATTCCTATCAGTGATGAAGAGTGAAAGAAAAGGCTCCACCTCTGACCACTGCAAATACACATTCTCTGCATTTGCAGAGGATGAAGAGAGCAGAATGAACCAGATGTCCAGCTCAGTGAGCAAAGACTCAGTACGCACAGTCTACCAAGACACATAATTTTCAATTTCAGAACATTACCTATAATAAATACTGATCACACTTCGTGAAAAGTCAAAAGAAACAACGAATTTACACTCACAGAAAGAGCACAGTACTGGAAAAGGAAAAAAAACCAAACCAAACCTAAATTCAAGCCAGCTGGCAATATCTGTTAGATCAGCTAGACAAATTTAATTTACTTGTCCAGGATTTCTCTATTTGCTCTCTTTTCTTCCTTCACTTAGACGAAATGAATCTTAATTTCTGTTCTAACTGAAATGCTTCTCATTATGTTCATCAGGAGACAAATTTAGCTATTATTTCCTTGCTATGTCCTTCAGAGTGAATGCTTAATTTTCAATCTCTCTTTCATAAAGATTTTGCATTTAGAAAAGTATCCAGCCACGAGTATCTAGTTCATTTGGAACCACATCATAAAAAACTAAAAGGCATTAGATTTACAGGTTTTATAGTCTTTTAAACTACATGATAAATTTGTGTATGAAGCATTGCAGTCCAGTTTTATGGTTGCTTTTTTAAACACAAAGCAATATATCAAATGCCTAGTATTGAAAATAGGAAAACAGGTTTTCACCTGCTTTATAAATCCCACTATACAGAAAAGGAACTATTTTCACAGACTCACTCTCTGGAATCTGCAGCTCTCCTCTGGTTAAACTCCTCTCTGAGTCTGATGGCAATGACAAATACTGTTAATGTTGCTCATTAACACGTCGCTCACTGAGGTGGGTAGACATGAGAGAAAGAAGAGCAAGACTAAAATCACAGGACAACAGCAGCACAAGGACAAACAGCATAAGCTTCTTAACCACATGAGCAATTTGGTTTGGAAAAGCTTTCCAGTGGAAACAGTGGGGGAAGAAATCTGCCTGTCTTAAGGTGGATTTTAATGCATTTATTAGAGGAATTTATATATGATCTGATCTTTGTGATAATGCAGGCATTGCCTTGAGGACCCATCAGTTTGTTCTAGAGACAGACAAGCTCTTTCTTTCATAGTAATTAACTATCTCTAGAGTGGATATACCCTTTATGTCATTGTATCTCATTTATACCAAAGCAAATACTAGAGAATTTTAGTTTAGCCTGAAGCCATAAGTGCCATCACATCTATTTTCTGCTTTGACTAAATTATACAGGATACAGAAAACATCAGCCTGCCAAGAAGCCTGCAGCTTGAGAGGCTGCTGTGTGTGTATACGTACGGGTATAAATAAAAAGGATGATATATTCCTCAGACAGATTTTGTTCCACGCTTACATAAATTCTAGGGGCAGAAATAGTTTCATTTTCTTGCCTTTTTAAAAATAAAAAGAAACAAGAAAACCCAATAACATGAAAACCTCATGGATTATAAGATCCATGAGTAAAGAATTAAACTGAATTTGCCATCATTCTGTGGAGAGCTACTTATGCCATAAAATAAATACAGGAAGCTTAAGACAGAGAAACTGTTTGAAGTTACATAGTAAATGAAACACTTTAAAATGACAAATATTATATTTGATGTAATCAGATGTTCAATGTAATGAGGGTAGTTAGCTAAATCATTTGTCATTAGATTCACTGATTATAATTGCTTCCTTAGAGTAACAGGCTTGCATTTACCTCCTAAAATGATATCCAAGGAAGCAGCACCATAGGGAAAAAAAAAAAAAAAAAATAATCAAAAACCCAAAACACCACCACAAAAAATAAAAAAAATAAAAAAAAAAAGGCCTTTTTTCTTTACCGCTTGCTTTAGTTTTTCTTCTATTATGGCCGTACAACAGACTACAAAAGTAGCTACCAATAACCCTGGACACAGCTGACTTCAAAGAACAGTTCCAAGTCACACAGAATGAGAGGCAGGAAGGAAGGAACATTTTTTCCAGACATTCTTTGTCTACTGATGCACAGACAAGTTAATTACTACACAGTGGTAATTAGCACCCACACCAGTGGCGGGGATGGACAGCAATCCTCAGCTGTCTTTCCCACAGCGTGAGCTTATCTTTGGAGTGAAGAACTGGGTCATCATACAGTCAGAGGTTTTACAAGAAAACACCATGCTGCAGTTGAAAGAAAAGGTACAGGAAAGTAGAGCTCTCCAAACCTCAACTTCATCTATTATTGTGCTTATTTCCCTCTGAATATTCCCCAACCAAGCCACCACAACACTGGAAACCAAATTTTAAAGGGGTTTGGATGTCTAAATGCAAGCATAGGTGCTGAAGAGGCATTAAAAATGCTTATGAATCTAAAAGCCAGTGATTTCAGTAATTTCTCATCAGCTAAAAATAATCTGCATAGACAATTCTGGAATCCACACAGGTATACTGATGTGCAGCAAAGAATACTGCAGAGCTCAGAAGCTTGAAACATACTTGGCACAGCCACATCCCTGCACCCCACTGAATGATCTGTGTCCTGACAATCCTCTCTGCCTTTGAAATACATCTTTTTTGTGCACAGACATGTCCAGGAAAAAACTCTTAAAGAGTAGATCTGCCTGAACTTTTCTTATTAAGAAGCTAACCAAGAGCACCTGTAGAAAACTGCATTTTAACAGAATGTATAGGAGGTACCCACTATTTTCCCAGAAACAGAATTCACGGAGAAAAGGAGAAAAAAAGACTAATCTGATAAAATGTCAAATACACACAGAGAAAGGAAGACTAGAAGAGCAAGATTCTTTACTACTGTAGGCTGAAAGTCCAAACCTCTGATAACTTTGGCAAACATTACAGAAGTTTTCATTCCTACGCTCATCAAAGTGCATTTAAAAAACAGCTTACTTCTTGCAGGAAGCTAATCCAAAACCTGATTCCTCTGAGGATAAAAACTGTCCTCATATCCAACTGTTTCATCTTAAAGTCACTATTCAGTCCAAGGATTAGCTGAGTTATGGCCATTCAGCTGCCTGTCAGGGTCTGTTCGAGCTTCCAACTGGCTACACTGGAACCAAACCTTTGGTTGCAGTAATGTCAGAAAGATTTATTTCTATGCAATGCAATAACTACCATACTGAATCTCACTCTGCAGGGAAGAAACCTTTACCAAATATAAAAATCATATCCAAAAGACAGAATGTATTTTAACTAAGTCATTCTTAAAGAAGTGATGCTTCAAAAATTACAATTCAAGTTCATTGTCATGTTTTTACAATTACATAGATGACTCAAGATTTGCAAAAGAATACTTAAACCACTCAACCAGTTCAGTAAATAGAGTGCATTTGTGAGTCTTTGTTATTCCTATCAGTATTTGTAGTAGTTACAGATCTAGAAACCATTTTGCCCTGCACTGTTGAAGCAAAATGGTCTCTGGTATCTGTAAAAGCAAAAGGACTGATTCAGGATGAAAAAACCTGTCCTAATGGCAAAGAGTACCAGAGGAAGATGGAGAAAAGTGTGAGGAAGCAAGAAAATACAAAATGGCCTCAATTAACATCAGCCTCTGTGCAAGTCAGATACACAAGCTCCTTCTGGTCCTCTTCTAAATTAGAAGGCAACTGCTGAGCTATCAAACACATAGTAATAAAGATCTTAAAAATCTTTGCTGACCTGATTACTTTCACTGGGTTGTACTGCACATTTCTCATTAGCAAACAATTTGATGAGGTTAAATTCACACTGCTGGCACTACTGGCACCAGGTCAACTTGTGAACAGAATATGAGCATAACTTTCTTTTCCCTATCAGTGTCGGGGAAACAGAATTGGTGAATTATAAAAATAAGTGAAACCAGGCGGACTGTGAGAAAGAAATCCAGCATGATTAAGAATAATTGTGGGCCAGATGCTGAAGATTTCCCAGCAGTTTCAGAACTCCTATAAGCTATGCATTCTTTTTTTGGGTTTGGTTTTGTTTAGTTTTTGCTTTTTGTTTTTTAAATAGCATCTTCATTCTGATAAAGGACTTCCTATGTGTGGCCGGGGTAGGGGATGTTGACTCAGGAATTGTAGCAAAAAAAAAAAAAAAAAAAAAAAATTGTAGAGAAAACTTGGGCTGGCCTTGGAATAAAAGTTCCCCTACATTATAAAATAGTTTGAAATAGTTAGGGTTAAGTTTATTACAGAAGATGAAGGGACATTTTCCATTCCACATAAGCATGAAATTCTGTAACTTATTTTCAGTTGTCTTGCATGCATTCTTATAAAAATGATCTTATCATTACTATTTCCTAGTTGAGGTAGTATTTCAAAAGCCCCAAAGCAAGAACCATGAAAGACAGAAGCTCTTATGATGCTCAAATCAATGTCAAGGAGGACAATTTTGTACCTGGATTTATTGTATCATTTCTGATACTGTGGAAAATCTGGTCACAGTTCCACAGTTATGACTGAATTTTGCAATAAAAGCAAGGATTTGTATTCTTGACCTTATATGACGGATAAAAGTTATCCTTCCTAAAATGCACTAAAAACTAATACATCTGTTGATTCATTCAAATAAATTATCTATCTTTATATATTTATAGATAATAATATATAGATGTATTTTTATATCTTATATAAACTATGTACTCAGACTTTAACAAGACTTTCCCACAAGAAATTAAGAGGTAGCTGTGCAAAGATACTACTCATTTTTAATTTTACAATTTTGCTTGGGTACATCCCAATTTAGGCCAACATCTCTGTAAGTGGGACCATGCACAAAATGGTCTCATCTGTTTCATATTTTATTTATTACAGCATTATTATCTAAATGCATTAGGAATAAGAGAAGATGAACTTGTATCAAGAGATCTTAGCAACAGATGGCTTGGCTGCAGCATCACTGCCAACCAATCATTTCATTCCCACTAGTCCCCATCCTCTTTTCCCACTACTTTTTCCTTTGCTGCTGCTCCCATTTGCTTTCTGCAGCTGTAGCAATGGAAGGATTGGCAGATGGTCATTAGGTTGTCATTTCAGAAGCAAGCAATGCATTTCTCTTCTATTGAGAAAGAATGGTTTATGAGTTGTGTCTTTATTTCTGATTAGGTGGTTCTGAGGGGAATTTCTTCCAGGTGAACAGTTTGAGATAGTATTATTGCACTTGAGTATGTTTCCAGGGAATATTCAATTTCCTTTTTTGTTCTTCTTTAGAGCAATTATCTAAATGTTAATATCTTTTGCTGCTGTAGTTACCTTATTAGATTCTCCTGGCCAAACACCTACGCAGGCTAAATGGCAGAACAAGACCGAAGCATCTGCTTTTCTGTTTTTTTCTCTTCACGCTATGTCACTGAATTTCTGAAGCTCTTTGTGCCTCATTTAAGAAATGGATAGAGTTCACCACAAAGCAAACAAAAAGAATTAAGAAATCAATTACTGAATGTTCTCACCAGACATCAGATGGCTGGAAAAAAAATTCCAAAGTTTTCTTGTTCTTGTGACCGGACAGAGTTATCCATGGTAATTTTTGTTGACCGCTAACTTTTTCATAGTAGCTTCTTGCAAAACTAGGCCTTGGAGGTTACCAGCTGATCAGAGCTGTGAGTCACAACACCATATGAGGAATGTACCTCATTACAGCCACAGCATGAACAGAGGTCCTAACGCACGAGGTAAGCAAGGTCAGGGAACACTAGGGCATAAAGTCAAGAAGAACTTCTTTTAAGGATTTTCATGGTGACTAAACTAGGCCTATTCATAGAAAAACCAGCACAAAAGATTTTCCTTGTCCAACTGATAGAAATTTCTTTCCAACACTAGCTGACTTCATCTAAGCCAAATACTGACACGACCAAAGCTTTCTGTAAAACTGATTTATAAAACAAGCCTTCTAAAATTAATACTCATGATGAACTTTTTTTCCCCAAATAGGAAGTACTAATACAAGTTCAGAAACAGACTAAATAGTACATTTGTCATTAACATAGAAGTGCACTGACACAGATGTCACCAAAAATGAAATACATTTTACTCACTGAATACAAATGGCTTTAGAATCACTTTTGCTATAGTACTGCTTAGATTAAAACAGAATCCAGGGAGTCCACTGCGTTGATAACATATTAGAGAAATACTTTTGCAAGATCCATGAAGAAAATCTTCCAAAAACAGGAGTGGGCCAACAGGTTAAGGAACTGGAAAAAGAGACAGTCATTCTCCTCCTCTTTCTCTACTGTCCTTAGCCTCTTTTTCTTTTTTAACTCCTATTCTCTGCTGCTTTTGAAAGCAACCTAACCATCCTAGTTAAATCACAGTGTTTCCATCTAATTAAAGAATTTTAAAACTGGTTTTACTGCAGTCCTTTATTTCTTAAAGTCACATGCAAATAAGTGTACTCAGATGTTTTTCACAAATACAGCGAGATGTAAGAGCAGTCTATGTACACTTCATTTTTTCACTTCATAAGTAATTGATTACTTTGTATACTAGAAATTCTGTCTTTATGTGCAACTTCCTCATGAAATATTTACTGAAATACAGAGCTTCGTAATCTTTATATATACTAGCAAGAATGCACTCTGTAACCCATATCCAAAGCTGATGCAAGTATCCAAATATGTTTATGTTCCCATTAGTCTGGTGGCAAGTGGGGAGGAAGACGCTCAGCTTTAAGAAAAACAAAACTATTTTCTAAATCCCATTCTGTAGATGTTAGGTAAATATGGTATTCAAGACTAGATCATAATGTTTAGCAATTTTAATACTCCATTTGTGATGTACAACAACCTGGAGGCAATTATAGCTATAACTTTCATGGTAAAACTATTCTTTAAAAGTAACTTAACAGTGGAGAAATCAAAAAAGCCGAAATCATGAATCTTGGATCTTATTCAATCATGCACCAAAAAACAACCACCATGCAATGCACTTCAGTTTAAAGATGTTTCATAGAAACTGAGCTGAAAAGCAGATCATGGTAAACTAATCTCAAGAATGTTTGTTTATTACCCACCGTAGTTTCTGGTTGTACTGCTTGACTTTTTCTAGTGAGGCTGCATTAATCTGAGCTTGAAATTCTTCTACGGAGACACTGTCTCTGTAATAATATCCTTCCATGCTCTCCAGTGCTGGGAAAAGGGAAAGGAGAATGGAAAGAGAAAAGGCAGTATTAAATATTTAGCATTCACCTTCTGTGTAGCTTTGTTCACACACTAGTGAATTACTTTTTAACCTTGAGACTGTGACCCCATTGTGGGTTGCTGAGTTATGTACACCATCAGATTCATACAGCGCTCTCTTTAAGATTCCATTTGCAAGAAAAATTGTATTTCTTGCCCTGTGGAAAATATAAAGGAGAGCACTAGCTTGGGTTCTATTGCTCTAATGAAAGTACTCCTGCCCTGTGAATGTAAATGTGAGTTCTAGTTCTAATACATCCTGTGAGAAAACAGTAGAATGAGCTGGGGTAAAGGAAATAAAAGATCAATATACCAGCTACCTTCACAGAGTAACCTAACCTTTCACCTAACAACTTCTTCAGAGTAACCCTTCACCTAACAATTTCTTATGCAGCCTGATTTGAGGAGATGTAGAGCACCTGAACTTCTAGTTATTCCACTGATAATGTGAATGCCTTCTCTGTCAAATTAAACTTCTCTGGATCTCTGAAAATGCCCCACAAGCTCCTTTCTCAGGAATCAGGTAAGTTTCTAAAGACAAATACTAAACTATGTCCACCTTAGTTGTATTCACTTCACAAAAGCAAGGATGAATATTGCTACAAGAATTCAGGAACTAAACAAAGACTTCCATTAAAGGAAGGACTGTATGTCCTTTTCATACAATCATTGCACAGAAATTAAAAGAAGGAAGAAATAAATGCACTATGGAAGAAATTCCATTTTGGTATGCTCTTCCCAGCAACAGTTTTCAAACAAAAAAAAAAAAAAAAAAAAACAAAACCAAACCAAACCAACCCAAACAAAAAAAAAAAAAACCAAACACAAAAAAACAAACACCAAACCAAAAAAAAACCCAAAACCCAAACAAACAAACAAAAAAAAACCAATAACCATTACCCCAGCCCCTTTACTTCAGATATTCAGGGAAGTTCAACCTTTTCTTCAGCTAAATCAAATCAGGCATTTGAAATGTTCTCAAGAAACTCTGGACTGGAAAAATCAACATCTTCACATTAAGAGGTTATTATAACATAGAACACAGGCTCCTGGTAAATTCGTTTTTTGGGGAGAAGCATTAAAGATTTTACAATTAGGAATATTGCTACTTTAATAATCCATACACATTCTAAGTAGTCATCACCCTATCAGAAAATGCAAGCAATAAGAAGAGCTCTGATGGAAACATGCTGCTGTTTTACAGCTTCGGCTGCACAAAGAATATTAATTCTGCTTGTACTACTTAATAAGACCAGTTAATAAATAATTCATTCATTGGGAAAGAACATGCAAATTGAGCTGCACTCCCCTTACGTATTTTTGGAGTTTGTAATTCTACTTTTGCACAAAAAATATTCAATTTCAACAGTGAGACTTGCTTCTCAACTTCCTTGGTGCTAAGTCACACCAGAAAGCCCATACAAAAATATCCAGTGAACTCCATTTATAATAGAATGTTAGTGCAAACAAACTCGATAAACTGTACTGCTTATTTTACTGGCACTAAGTTAGTTTCATCCAATTAGATTACCCAACCAGGAAACTCAGCCATCTGTCAGGACTGGCTGGAGCACACAGTTCTGCCCCTGCAGGCACTGCAGGGCTCATGCTCACAGGGCGTTGGCAAGGAAGCCCACAGTGAGAGTTTTGGCTCTCCTCTTTTGAAGGGTTTAATGTTTTCCTACCTAGTATATTAGACAAGCATGTCTTTTGTGGTATTCTTGAGCCTGAGTTAGGATATTATGGTCTGAATGCACAGGCAACTGAATAGGAAAAAAAACCTGGAAGGATGGGTAGGCTCAAAGAGTAGTTAGACAGCAAACTGAACATCAGCCTGCGGTGTTGCAACCAAGCTGGCAACCAAGAAGGCCCAAAGCATCCTAAATCGTATTAATGTAAGCATGGCCAGTAAACCATACTTAGAAAGAAGTGCTTGTCCTCACTTTACTTAGGTAAACTCAGTAGACAGCATCTTAAATACTGTGTCTAGTATTGGGTTCCATAGTACACAAAAGGTGTTGATCAAGTGGAGCAGCTTGTTAAGCAGAGGTCATTAAGATGGTCATGGGCTGGAGCACACACTCTGTAAGGAGAGGCTGAGGGACTTGAGCTTGGATTAGAAACCTCTAGAGGTCCCTTCCAGTCTGTATTGTTCTAGTATACAATGAAAAATTTTAAAAATTAAAACCCCTACATTATTAAGAGACTAAGTAGCAATTTAAATTAAATTAAATTTTATTTTTAGTGTCTTTTAATTAAGCTTATTTATTGATGAGATCTCAATGCTCGTGTAGGAAACAGAGAAATCTGAGCACCAAGAGCAATATCTCAACATACTCAGATCCCAGTCCTACAAATCAGGACCCTTTTGAATGCATACACTTAAGCATACAGTTGTACAAAATGTTTTTTACAAGTAGATGGATACATAATGTGGCCTGGGTAAACATTTTAAAACTTAAAATGTCTGCACTGTCAATCCTGCAAACATACAGAGTTGTAATTTTAGGCATGGAGCCATGGAACACAAAATAAAGTAACACAGAGAGAAATGGACTAATGTTCACTGACGTGTCTTGGATAATGCATTCCAAAAACATGATTTTCAAAACGCTCCATTTGAAAACATCACTAACCATTGTTTTTTAGGCAGGAAACAGCTTAGCTCTGTTAAGCCTAGGAAGCAGGAATTCACCTCACAGAGGAACTTACAGATTTCTACATTTGTTGCTAATAAATTTCAGCCAAAGATGGGGATCTACTGAGTTAGTTCAACGGCAGCTCAGCCAAACCTCACAGAAAAGAGGCAAAAAATTGAATCCTGATTAAACACTAGAATTTAACTTCTTATCCAGGATTTCTTATTCTTGGAATATAATAGACATTTTGGAGGGGGATCCTTGAAACTCAAAAACATTTTGTATGAGGAAGAAAGAAAAAACTATTCTGTATCACAGAAAATTATTAAGTAGATATAACACCTGAAAGAATCTTTGCTCTTTTCCTTTAGCTAACTACAAAGATGCTTATCCTTAGACTCAAATATCTGGGGCTTCTGGAAACAGAAAAGGAAAAAAACTTGCAAAATCAGCTCTGTAGCACACTGCATTCCCTCCCAAATCTAAAAAAAAAAAACCCAAAAAAACCATGTTTCCAGGATTTCATCTGAACCAAGGTATTTTCTGCTCTCTTTCATAAGCCTTTTTGTCTGCTTTAGTGAAACATGTCTCCTGCTCCGATTCTCATTTCCCACTTTGACTGAAAACAATCTGCTCAAAAGAGATCCACTGAAGTCAGACTTTACATTAGTTAAAAAAAAAAAAAAAAACAACAACAAAAAAACAAACAAAACCCCAGACTTCATGGATCTTATTTTTAACGAATTGTATGCTTTAAGTTTACAGTAAGTTTGGCCATTTCTTCTTCATGCATTTTACTATCTGCTGTTTCCTTTTACATCCTCCTTGTCTATCAGAGACTAAACCCTCCTTGAAACCTTAATTTGTATGCTGACTTCTGCCTGTTCCACACAGACCCAGGACGTAAGGTATAAAGTACTTTCAGCTCCTTCCAAAATCAAAGGCAGGTCAAGGCAGTCAGCGTTCGCATTCATGATTTCAGTGAATCAAACTCCATGCTCCTGATGACTATAATGACACTGCAGCTAATGCAAGCTGCCTGCAATTTATGAACTCTGAGCATCCGGCGCCACCATTTATCACTTCAGTAACATTTGCAGTGTCATAACTACAAAAACCTGAAAATGTTATTTAAGTCTTCATAACATTCTAAAGAGACAGAAATCTCATAGGACAACAATTTAGTTCTTAAACTTGAAGTAACAGGAAAAGCTTACAATAGCATTTGGAACGCAGAACAGTTTCAAAAGCAAGTTTCATGGTCTAAATATTGCCTACTAAGGTCTAAAAAGAAAAACCAATATTGATGAAAGAAGATTCATATTCTGGTGTTGGAATCATATAACAGGCATAAACTTAGAAATGTATACCCATGCCTTTATTTTTTAATCACAAATCTCAGCAAATTCACATTTTAATTCACAGTTCTCAATAACTGCCCACATTAAACAACAGTTAAATATAAGCATTGTATCTTTATAGTTACAAAGAATTTAAATCAGACTGATTAAGTACAGTTTTAAAGAGCATTAAATATTATGTGAAAGAATTGGGGGGATTAAAACTCAAATTACCTTGTGAAAAAAGTACTGGGTGGATTTTAAATCCCCCTCCATTCTTCAGCCGTTGAGGAAGCAGTTCAAAATGGTAACTATCAAGGTAGAAGTAGACCTTCAGGGTTTGCCGGCTTCCTTCTGCTTGGTATGTGATTGGTACATCTAAGAATACAGTCAGTGTTACTATTTCATTAAAAGCAATGACACGTCCTTTTCCAGAAACCATTAGATAAAAATCACTGCAGACGCAAAACTACTACGTGCAATGTTTCACACTATACTCAGTGTTGCTGTGATCACTTCTGGCCTATCCCTTATCAGAAAGCAGAAAAACAGAAAAGCAGTGACTGTCATCTTTGCCAGCCTGTCAGTGACAGCAAAAATACCAAGAAAGTAATGTTGCTGGCAACATGCTACTTGTATTCCCTGTAATTCTGAAGAAACATCTATGCACATAGTTTGAAATCACTGCAAGGGTACCTTTATCCATATTTCACGTCTTCTTCTGGTGCATGATAGTTTGATATACAATCAGATTTTCCTCAGACTTGTGTGGGATAGAACACAAGTAAATATACAGTAGCTACCAGCATATTCATTAAATTATTATTAAAAATCAAGACTCAACTAAGAAAACTAATGTTGTTATGGCAGAATAGATAAAACTGGAACAGCATATTTCACTACACTTTGACAAGCTAAATGTCATAACACATCAAGTGGTGTAGAGTTCAGGGCAACTAAAGAATCATTTTGCAGTTACAGTGATTCCCCAGCATGCATTTAGTGTATTATGCCAGATGACTAACATGTAATGAGCATTAGCATAAGCTGATGAAAATTTTCCATTTAGCTGAATCTCTCAGAGGAAGTCAGTTTATTTCAATTTAAGCTTTTTATATATATCCTGTTTAAGTTTCCATTCATAGGTCTTCAAGCTGAAAACAGTAACAATAAAATTTAGTGATTTGCATTAATAACATTGTTATGAAGTTCTTACACTGTGTGCATAAATTATTTTGTAACTAAATGGAAAAGATGAAAAAACAAACAAAAAAACCCAATTTTTCACAATTTTTTCTAATAAGACATTATTTTCTTTTATTGATTATGCAGGATCATAAATGGAAGAAAAACTAATTTACCAGTTCCTCGTCTTATGTAACCACAGTCAGGATTAATAAACCAAATAAAGAAACAAATCAAAAGGAAATCCAGAATTTATATAATCCTGGAACACACAGACCTTGCACCTACCTCTGTTTTCGCACAGACACCTCTGTTGGAAGATTTAGCAATAAGAACAGTTCATAACACAGGCATAGGGTTAGCTCCCCATCAGGAGGCCCTGTAACTCTGGTTCCATTTTTGTTACCTGGCTTAGCAGGTTTTCTTTTGATGAAAACAAACACTCTGAACATGGTCCTTACTTGAATTACGCAGAAATAAATATGGTCCTGTATAGGCTAATTCCTACCTGACTGCCAGCTCTGCACTACTGAATTCCTTAGAGCACAGGCAGCATTGTGGAGGAGCTTTATGTGTTCCAGTTTTGGTTACTGCAGTTCTCTCATGTGTGGTCTCAGTGCGGCAAGGGAATTGTTTTGGAAAAGCTTGATGTGAAGCAGACATGCTTTCCTCCCTTCCCAGGGGAGTTACAAGACTCGGGGAAAAATGAGGGCTTTTTGCTCACTAAACAAAGTTCACTGCAGTAAAATCTCTACTGGCTGAAAACGTATTAATAAAGGAGTGGCAGAAAACGAGTGAAGGGTATAAACAGAAGACTGCAAAGACAGTCACTTCCTGCGAGCTGCACAAACACTGTGAGGCAGGGTTCAGGACCCTGATCGTCTGCACCAGCATGTCTTCCAAGAGGAAGTTTCTCGCATAATTCAAAGCTACTCTAATACTGTTTGCCATATCCTTTCAAAGAACTCTTCCAAGATCTACTTTGTCTTTCAGATGAGAAAACAAAATGGTTTTTACACTTCTCCGTATCATCTTAATGGCACTTCTCTATTAAGACTTTCAAGCTTATTTTGCACATAACTCTTCAATAGCAACTAGATCTTCCAGGGACTTTCCTGATGTAGTCACATACTCCCAATGGAAAATTCAGTTACGCAAACAGTTTTGTCCCGTAAGGTTACTGACGTTACCAGATAACGATTCTGCACTGTCACTGATGTTAGTTGTAATTCAGGATATCTAGGAATATTAGGAGCACTACAGATTTACTAATTCTCCATAATCCCAAATCATTATAATATTTTCTGTGGGGAGGTAATGTTCTAAAAGTAAAATGTTACAAATACAGAAAAAGTTTCTGAACTGTAAAGCCCAGATATTAATTATAATTACTCACTTGCAACCAGGGGTTCTGGCTCTGATTGTCTGAAGTAAAAAGTAACTTTTTCCAAGTCAAACAGTGCAACCAGTGTATCTTCTAGCATGGCTTGCTCATCAGCCTAAAAAAGGCAAAAGTGAAATGATCATTTCAGCCAGATGTTTTCCCTACCAGAAACAATATGAGAGCAGGACATAAAAGTAATTACAAAATGTTGCACAACATTTCACTAATACACTCCTAGAAATTGTAATTATCTTTGTTTCTACTGGTATTTTATTCATGTATTACTAGTCTAAGATCATTAAAATGAATGTTTTCATTTCACATAGTAAATTAATAGGTAATATATGTCTACCATTACTTCTCATGGCTTTTAATCAAACGATCCTGCAATTATTCTTTATGTAAGACACCAGACTTCAACATCTTGTCTTGACACCAGGTCCAGCTTATAACAGAGGGGAAATGCGAAAACAAAATTCTTCCTTTTTGCAATTTTCTTTTAAAAAAATCCATACCTGTGGCATTTCATTTGTAAACAACAGATGAGAGTTCATTGTGTCCACTCTAAGCACCAGTAACTGAACCAGTAGCTCAGAATGACTACAGCTCAGAATGACTTGCACCTTCACCTACAAATTTAGATGCAAACCAGGTATGTAGATATGCCAATATTCTGATTTGCACATGTGGTTCACTGTGCATTCCTGAGCTAAATAGAGAGATCCAGACTAATTTAACAAAAAAAAGTCTCAGGAAGTAAGTTACTAACTTCTCAGGACATTTCACTGAACTTTTGAAAAGGATAATACTAATCTGCAAGTACAGTTATCTTGAGTCAAATATGCACAGCAATTATAGCAGAAGTCAATAATCACTTGAAGTAATACTATTCTTCATGCAACTCTCCCCTAGCACCTGAAGTTTGCAGGAGCCAAATGGAAATCTGAGGCATGTGGTTTTCCTCCTCTACAACTGGAAAAGTAGGAAAGCAAAGACTAACAAACTAGCTGCATATAAAATGAGAATAAACTACAGCTTGCTGAATTACAGAGAGACAAAAAAACCCCAAATGATTTTTCCTGATCAATATACTGAAATAGCATTCCTCCTTGTATTTATGAAAAAGCAAATCTGCTAGAAATATTTTGTCTCCTGGTTCAATTTATGAAGTCTCTATGGAGAGAGCAGTTTTATCAGCAGAATAGTCTGAAAATCATTCCGTGACATGGGAAATCTTTACGCAACTGCTCGTTCTTTACTGAACTATGGCCATAATGAGTACAATTTCCTTCAAATACCCTTGTTTAAAATAACATGGATCATTTGTAAGCAGAATAGTGCTGAGAAGGTATTGAAAAAAGTTGCCTTTGAATACTTTTCCCCTGGTTAAAAAAAGTTAAGACTAAATTAAATTCTATTTTCAATTCAATAATGCATACTGCTGGTATTACATCCAATTACATGAAAATAGCTCAGTAGCATGCATTTTCACTACAAAGAAAATACCTACAAACTTGAAAGAAAAATGCAGAAGTATTCAGTGCTGTAAAGACAACAGTTATTTTGTGATAACATGACAACTAAGCACATGGAAAAACCTAAGACAGGCACCACTTGAATTTACTCTTGAACTCTTGAGAACCAGTACATGTTGCTGCTGTATGGTGCTAAAAGTACTCAAGAATAAAGACATGAGCCCAAGCTCCCGTGGCCATTCATTCTTCACATACTCCTCATGTGGATAAAGAACCCTCCTGTTTCTCTCAGGTACTGACTTGATCTGTTTTTAAGCTGCACATCTCGTCCTGACATACCCTGTCCCACACAAGCCCACATATATACCTCAACTACACGTGAGTTGCTCACACTAGCTCAAGTCAATGCTCTCCACCAATACCACAGACTAAAAAACTTTATGATTTAGAAATAACTTTATTTTGGAAATACCTTTATTTTTATTCTCTTCTGATTTTAATGTTTATCAGGTCAGCAATTTGCTGACAAGATAACAAGGCAAGGAAGGAAGACCTCTGGCACTAAGGAACATCATGTGTTACCTGCATGGATTTCTACACATTATGATGTATGAAATCAGTTGTTTGGAGTGAGCAACTCCAGAGGTTGAGAAGACTGCCACAGAGCAGACTGCACAGACTGCTTCACAGTTCTTCGGGTTAGCAGGAACTAGTCTAGTGTGAGAAGCAGCTTAAATAGCTGAAGAAGCAGTTCGGATAACTGGGAGCTACAAAGCCATGTCCCTGTTTTAACTGTTTCTTAAGCCATGGCTGTTTACCAAGCCTTGTAAAGAAAGGATTTCCAGTCCCCCTGACAGGCTATGAGAATTTGCTCCATGACAGAGGCAAAACAGACAAGCATGTCTAGTTCTTCAACTACTACAGACCTGTTGGGTTTTGGGGGAGGGGTGATGAAATTATCCAAACCATGTATTTTGTTTATCTTGCATTTCTGCTTATTGCAAACTGATGTTCTGGTTATCACCTAATAACTACACTGCCTCCTAGGGAACAGCTACAATAGCAGTGGGAAGTCAAGGGTAAACTCACTACCTGCTAACAAAACAAACACAATAATGTCTTAGTGGAAAACATATTTCCCATATCACAAACAAAACATTTCCCATATCTGTAATTATCTAAATCACATTTTTTTCCAAATATCAGCTAATTAAGCAACAAGCTAAGCCCTAAGGACACTGAAAATCACATTTATAACTAAGACTGTTTAACCATGCCCTGGGTTCAGGGAACAAACACGGGCTGTGACCAGGCGTGTCACACGAGGGCTCTTACCAGGTTAGGTGAAAGCAGGGACTGGAAATGAAGGAGAAGACCTGCACTCGCTATCTGTTCCAACCACCTTCTGCTGGCCTCCAGCGTCTCCATTTCATATTCTTTGTTGTTATCAAACATCTGATTTAAGGCCACCATTAGCTGCTCTGAAAAAGCACAGACTGTGGCTACTAGGCTCTGGCAGAAGACCATGTCTCGTCTCAGTTGTATCTCACTATCTGTGATGGGTAAAAGCCAAAAGAGGAAAAGCAAAAATGGAGCATAAGATTAATTAACAGCAAAGGAACTAGGCTGGAATTCTTTTCTTTGTTGAAAAAACAAGTCTTTTTAATGTAAAGTAAATTACAAGTTTACATCCTAATGTTATTCCTAGTAAATAGCACTCCACGACCAAAACTGCCATTTTCCACATTAAAGGATTATTTTACATTTCTAAAATTATATAGAAATCCATTTAAAATCTGGAATTTAAAATAGTTCTCCATAAACAATGTGTGTTTATTTCATAGTTGTCACTGTATATGCCATCAATTCTACGTACTTTGGATGTTACAAGGTGACAGATGTGAGTCAGATCTCTTTGCTGCAATGTGAAAGCCAGCTGGCCACAAGACCATTTACTTTCCAGAGGAAAGCAAGGACAGTTAGAAGCTCTTAACACGACTGAATCACCTGGTCAACTCCACAGCTACCAGCTGAGTAGGGCAGATGAAGACTGCCTGCTCTAAACTGGAAACAAGGAGCATAGTAGTATTGCTACCAGAACCACAACCAATCCAAATATAATGTATATACGAATGTGAAACCTATAAAATAAGCACAGAGCAGCATCACATACCTAGGAAGCAGCAGAGATTTATGGTGTCAAGAAAGTCCAGGACAGGTCCCTAGGTAGAAGTCTATGGAATCATTAGCAGCTGATTTAAAGTATAGACTAGCTAACCGATCAATTTATTCTGGAGGGCACAGGCATTAGATTAGCTAAAGGTCAAAAGAGTTAGAAAGGAAAACATGTTCTCAATAAAGCACAAAATTGTGGTGACAAATATTCAGTACTTCCTTCTTCCCTTCTTTCCCGAAGGTCTTCAAGTATTTTTATCATTATGAGCTGTTAGGCAAGCATCAATCACAAATTGTACAGGTAGACTTAATCTTTCTCAGAGCAAGAGAAGATTAGGTGATACTAAGGTCTTTCCAAACCTAAAATCTTTGCCCTCACTTTGTGATTCTTCTGCCTCTAGGAGGCTTGGCTCCTTTTCTACCTTCTCCAAGGAGCTGACAAGACTATATGACTGGGTAAGTCAGCAGAAATAATTCTGTACTCACAAAACTAATACTGATTTTTAAAATATGCTTTTCTTGGACTCAGCTATTCCTCAAAGCAACTCCATTCTGTCTGGCTTCCTTCTGAGATCTTCTTCAATCATTTCCTCTACTATTGATAACAGTGACCACTCTTTTATTATCATTTTGATTTCATTTACCAGCCTCTCAGGAGTATTTGTCATAAATGCTCTAACCACTACTGCTTCTGCACTAGGACTCACTGTTTTCTGTTTCGATTATTGAAAATTAACCCCTCTCTTCAACCGCTTGAGTTGTGCAGAATCCACTAATGACAGAATCTGTATCTTTAAAACCTCCACCCATCTGCAGCTTCAAAAATCCCACTGGCTTCTCCATGGTCAAAAACTTTCCAATGTCACAGCAGTGTTCAGGGATTTGAGCCCAACACACATTCTCTCTCCTCACTTTGCTCAATTTTATCCCTGTTTGTCTAACAGCAGCTGACTTTCAGTGCCTTCCTGTTCTTCCTGCTTCTGAAGCAGCCCTCTTGTGTCTCCAGCACCTCATTTAATACTCCTTGAACATCAGATACTGCATACAAGAGCACTTTGGGCTCTTTTTACAAAAAGATTTTTTTAGAAAATAAATAATAGAATTTACAGTCTTATGAAACCATGTAAACAGGGAAAACTGCTTTAAAATTAAAAATAAAGTCTGAGGTATTTTCTTAGGTCATTTCTTATTTTAGAACACCTCAGAAATTACTAAGAACTTTTATGATATTAGGAAGAAATCTGACAGCCTTTTACAGCCAAATGTGACTGCTTACTTAAACACTTATGCACCTACAAACTGTAGAGAATCTGCTGCCGTAAGTATTTTTCTCTAAATACTGATTTACTGGTATTTATTTTTCAGACAAACATGCCAATTTTGTGTATTAGAACCTGTATGCTTTTTGGGGTGATGCTAGAATAATATACAGAATAATCAGACCCCTTCCAAAAAGGAGAGACTTCAAAAATATATATTCTCCAAATAAATAAATAAATAAATGGAAAGGTTTGAGTTGCAATAGTAAGGTAAGCATGGAGATAGAGAGATGGAGACAGAAAAGAAAAAAGAGCAAATAGGAAAAAGCACAACAGAAGAAAGACAGCGGAAGCACTGTGCACAAGCTCAGTGATAGTAGTTACTTCATCTGCCAAGATCCACAGTAAATGACCAGAGAAAGTATTTTTGTATTAAAAAACTAAAAGAATGTGCAATTTTGGTAGAAATATCTTTGGAATTGCTGTGTTCTTCAGGAATCCTCACTGTAAACACAAGGGTAAAGCTGTTGATTATCAGGTTATCGCATCTGAGATTTTTTCCTCTTTCACTAAATGCAGTATTCCGTTTACAAGCAGAAAACCCCAAACCTCAAACCATTCCCCGCTTCCCCCACTCCCAGAAAAGCAAAATTACCTGTATACTCAAGAAGCGCCAAGAGGATCCGTGCCTTCACCTCTTAAAGGAAAAAAAAAAAGTAACATTGAGGATTGAGGTCACAATAATAATGTTATACCAGCCTTAACTCCAGCTTCCTGTGTAGGCAACCCCGATTTATACCTACAAAACAGTAATGAGTCTCAGCCTCACTTAAAATTACCTGATTTGATAAAATTGACAATAATCAAATGCATCAGGCTGGGAAAGACACACAAAGAGGCAGATGCTATCTCAGAACCCATACGGCTAGACAGTGGAAGTCCATATATGAAGAATTCCACTCTTAAAATTGATTCCCACACTTCCCCAATTCTTTCTTTTATTATTTTCCCTCTCCTGTTCCATTATCCTTATTTCAATATATACCAAAGCATCCAGGAAAAACCAAACACCATTTCACTTCATTCTCAGCCTTCAGGATTTTATTTTGGTTCATTTCTTTTCACTCAATCTAAGAAGAAGTACAGATTAAAAAAAGGTCTTAATTTACACTGACCAAAATTTGGTTTTATACCTTTTTACTTTTTATTACTACTATTTTTGTTTCTTTCTTTCTTTTGTTTTTAGTGGCTGGGGCTTCTGAAGGAAATGATTCTTCCCCTCTACCACATACAAGACAGAGCACAAATCTAAATGAGTTAAAACCACCACAGCAAGGAACCGGCAGATTAAAAACCTGCCATAACCTCAGAGAATGTTGAATTTCCAGCGTATCAGTTGTCCTACAGTAACCGCCTGAAGGAATACACTGCTACTTCACATACTTTTGCATCTTCCCAAACTTTATTTCACACCCCCGATTTTCTGTGCGGCCCTATTTCAAGCCCTTCTCAGTGGGCCAGTAGAGCTGCTATAGGGTATATAGACATAGGACAATTTTGTTATATGCTGCCTCTTACTAAAACCAACCTTATAATAAGCTTGAAATCTGAATTGTTTGAAATTTGAATACAAATCAGATGATAGAACTGACATTGGAGCTGACTGTATCAACAGCACAGTCTGGATTCTGTGTGTACTTGAGCGTATCTATGAAAAGCCAGAATCTTTCCCAATTGCTTATTGGACTATGCTTAAAAACAGAAGAAAACCTTTCAAGCCTAGTCTTCATCCATGCTACACACACATTGCAAAAAGAACTGGCAGTGCCTATGCTTATGAAATGCATGCCCTCGGTATCTCGAATACAAGCATCAAAACACCTTAAATTACTGGTTATTCTTAAAAATTGCTGGGAGATGGGTCCCTCCTTAGCCTTCTGTCTTTTGGGGAAAACGCAAAACCAAATACAAAACCCCACTTAAAGAGATTTATAACATGGCATCTTGGAGTCTCACCATAGCTTAGTAACTGAAAATATTAATTTCTATAGAGAAATACACCTTTTCTCTGAAGAATTTAGATACACTGAGGCTATAACCTGCAGCTTGATTTATATCAGATTTGTTGGACTTCTGAATTCAACGGCATTTGAAGTATCTATAAAAAATGATTTTCTGCTTATGGGAAAATTACAGGACACTGCCTCTCTCTCCTTTATCATTGTAGAAAGCCTTCTCCATTTCAAAATATACCCACAGGCAAAACAGTACTTTTAGGTTATTTGTATAAGTAGAGATTTACCCAGGGTTGGATGTCAACTGTTTGCTTTTCAATAAATTCCAAATACAGTGGAAGTTTTCACCCCTTTTTGCTACATAGGAAAGGAACAGCTACTTAGCAATTTAATTTCAGGTTATATGATTTGTAATGCAAGATGCCTTCAATTTCTTTTAGTCCTAAACATTCTTTTGGGTTTTCTTGGTTGGTTGGTTTTTTAATCATGTTATTCTGCTATTCTAATCTTTTGCCAGTAAAGCCTACATTTAATTTTATTTTGTTTCACACATCTGAAAATATTTCCAAAATAAGACTGAGATTTGCACTGCATGCTTTACGATTTAAGTTGAAATACATTTTTTATACCTGTAATGACTGAAAGGGTGCTTCACGCCTCACTTTTAATTTAAATTAAAATAGATGTGAACTTTCTCAATTGCACAGTATTTCCTGTTTAAATTTAAAATTACCATGCACGCAAGATAGTGCACTTCCTCATGCAGTTATGCGATCAGCTGACTAGAAATCTGACTTGCTCTAAAAAAAAAAAAATCTCTTTTGACCCTAAATCTTACCTTTTATTCTCTGGGAAGAAGCAACTACAGAAATTTCTCCTCCTTTTTGTTCACTTACACCCTTCTGTTGTTATGGCCAGTTTTGGTAATACTTTCCTTCTGAAGCGTCCTTTTCTTTCCAAACATCTTGCTTGTTTTCCAGGTTGCTACTCAAGTTATTCTTCAGCTTTTCCTCTAGTGCTTTCTGATTCTCATATTACATATCTCATGTACATCCAGAATCCTGTACTTACATTCTTTCTCTGTTTGGTGACCAATGAATTCCTGCCCTAACTACTGGTCTGTCCTGCACCAAACCTTACTTCATGCTCGTCTGATTTCAATTAGATCCAGCTGGCGGTTGTATCTCAAGTTTAATTTATCTAGGATACAAATTTAATGTACAAATTTATATATTAAAATATAAATTATACCTTTTATATTATATATAATTTTATATATGTTTAATATATAAATTTCTATATTAAAATATAAATTGTAAAATATATATAATTTATACAGGCCAAAGCCTGTTTAAATCACAGCAGTCTACCAAAACTGACTGAGGCACACATTTCTGCCCTGAATCTTTTCAACACTGAATTCATATGCCTGTCCAGACATGCTTTGGAAACTAATGCTTGAGAAGCAATTATTCATTTCCATTCTTCTACTTCTCCCCTTCAAGCTATTTGTGCCAGGGAAATCATAAGAGGCAAGGCTTTCAGGTATCCATTACATCACACCAACTCCTTGGTCCAATAGGCCAATTAAAATTGCAGTGAAGAGGCGGATCATGATTCTCCAGAGTACCTCTCAGGACCAAGTATTACTGGTACCAGTTTGGGGTGGTGGTGTGGAACAGGAATCAAACTTAGGAAAAAAAAAAAAAAAAGAAAAAAGAAAAAATACAAGAGAATAGAGAGCTGTAAAGACAAACAGAGAATAAACAATGTAGGATGATAAGTTTACATGTAAACCCATGTATTTGGTTAAGGAAATGGCACAGAAGACAGTTGTTAGAAATCTCTGACAAAAGCTCAAATGCTATAGATGGAAGGGGAGATCCAAGAATATGTAAAACTGGCAAACAAATTCTCAGACACAGTGATGAGAGACAGTAAGACAAAGCTTGTGCTGTCCTTGAACAGCACAAGACTAATGCCTTTTACTATTTAGCTCTCTGAATCATGCACCATTGACAAGCATGGCAGTTGCAATAAACTTAATTGCTGTCATTTATTAACAAAGAAAACCTTTTTAATCCGTATTTCAAAAATACTAGACAATGTCTATATTATTACTGTTCTGTGAACAACAAGATTCCTTCCGATAAATATCACCATTAAAGACATATTGTAAAAATAGGAGTTTTGTATTTTACAGAAGCAGCAAGCCATTTGGACCATCTTGAATTCCCCCACAACATTCTGTTGTAGATTTCAACCCAAATTTATCCAGCTAACCTAGCTCAATATTAAGGGTATATGACCAATATTGAAATGTGTTAAGTCTATTCTATTTATGGGCAATGAAGTTGTGTGAAACCAGCCTGCTGGGCTTGGCTTTGCAAGAAGGGCAATGAAGGACTGACTGTTAAAGACACATTTCTGTTCCTCCTAAACTGTGAAAGAAACCATAAGTAATATTTGAATATAATTTCATTTAGGCTGAAGATACACCCGTACTAAAAAGGACCCAAAAATATTTATTCATTTTTCACATAGTGACAGCCACCATGAAACTACAAGAATTCTTAGTATTTGAGCGTCAACCCACTCTGATTGACTCAAAAAGCAGGAGATTTTTTTTGTGGTTGTTTTTATAATTTTCTAACCCAGGGTCTTAAAATATGATTGTATCTGAAATGAGAAAGACCAAAACTCAGAGGAGAAGAAGTTTGTTTGCTTTGGCCAGTTGGTTTGTGGAGGTTTATCTTATTGAAACTATCACAAAGTTCTTTTTCAGTGATCTGAAATTCAGCAGTTTCTCCATGGGCCACCATGAAAACAAGCAAACAAAACAAAAGCAACTAAACATACACACAAATCATTTAAAACTAGACATGACAAGATTTTCTTCCCATGTAGACTCCTAGCAAAAATAGTTTTATAAAAATTATTTTGCCCATTATTTCTGTTTATCAAACAGCACAGGGAATAGAGCAGAAGCTATAGGCAAGATCTTCTGGAGACGAAATCCCAGTTACTTTACTATCAAGCCAGGAGAGAGAACAGAAAAACCCAGCTCACATTGTCACTTGGTGGTGAAGAGGAGCAGACTACTAGGTAATTTTTAGGGAGGGACATGGAGTGATAGGACCAGTTGTGATGGAGTAAGTGAAAACAAGAGCAAGAGGTTTGGCTTCATAACAGAATAAGGAGCATGATCTTAGAAGGATTATGATTCCATATCAGTGACAGATAAGAATAAGACATGACAAAAGCTGTCCTGTAGAGTCTTCATCTTTCAGTCAAGATAGTAGAAGAAAGTGAGTTTAACTTCAAGGAAAGCCCATTTTGGTAAATCAGCCCCATGAAGTTCTGTGACAAACCAGTCAAGCCCACCACACTTCAGCAGCAACTGAAATAACATAGCACATGCTACAGTAGTTTTCACTTGTCAGAAGAGACAATTTTCTCTTCGGTACCCAAAGCCAACAGGGTGAGCATAAGACAGCTGATACATGCTCCACTAACCTTGATATTGAGAACACAAGAAAGTCCTGAAATTCAGACATTCCCCATAGACTGCATTGCGTTCAGCAAAGCTTGCCTAGCAGCAACACGAAGCAGTTGTATCTTTCCCCTTCCCCAGGCTCTCTATCATTAATGAAGTGTTTATTTATGGTCACATTGTTCTTACTAACCTTCAACAAATTTTCTGATATTCTGGGCAAGACTCCGGACGCTGCTGGGCAGGTTCCAAGGGTCTTGCTTGATGTGGAGTCGTAGCCTCTTTGGACAGTTAAGCTTTGGTTCTATTTCCTGCTGAAACTCTAAGCAAGGACAAAAATAATATTTTCCTGCTGAACCCTCCTGAGAAAGCCACACAAGACATTATTTTTTCTTAAGTATTTTCACAGCTCAAGTGGCTGTCAACTTATTTAACTCTATTTAAAACCACTGTGATAGGTCTACAGTCATCTAAGCGCCCTACTTAATCAAAAGGAGCATTCCCAAACATGATACTTCTGAACCAGGTACATAAGATAGAAAGAGCCTTTCAGAGGCAAAACTAATTTTATCAGAGAATAAATTAAAAAGAGAGAGAGAAAAACATAAAGGGAGAAACAAGAAAAAGAGGAGGGTATGTGGTCTTCCATGCAAATTCAATGAGGAGGAAGTACTTCAGGCTTTGTAAAACAGGTAATTGGGGTAAAGTAAATCTGCTCTGTTGACCACTGTGGGACTTTGGTGGTTTATAAAAGCCAAAGATGCACTCTCTGGCCATCTAAAATCAGTTCTCTTTGCCAAAAACACACATACAGGATCAATAAAATAATGATCAAACCTATTATACATATTAAAAAAAAACAAAACAAAACCCTCAAAAGACAAACAAAAAACCCCACCAAAACACCCAACAACAAAACCCAACCAAAACCAAACAAAATTCAATTCACTGAAAAGTGGTTTGCATTTTTCATCACAATCTTACGACTACCACCAGATACCTATTTATACATTTAGAATTTAGCAATTACATGAGTGTGAGAGGAGTACCTGAAATTGCAGGATTTTTTTCAAGCAGTTAATAATACAGAAACATATTTGGCATAAATATTACTATGACTAAAAATTTACATTTGAAAATTACTTAAGTCAGCTTCACAAATAATATACCTACAAAGAATAATAAAAATCTGACACTAGTAATGAAATAGATCAGAAATGGCTTCAGTAGTTGAGACAAAAATTTCATGAAAACACCTGCAATACATCAAACCTGTTCCTTGCTTCAAAAACCTGTGAAATTCTATAGTCAGTTCAGAATCTAGCTAATTTAAAGTTCATGTTCCAACAAACCTGTAGTACTTTCACATGTTGTGCAACGAAAGTATAAGAAGCCAGTTTCCAACTAAAACCTATTTAACAAGAATTTCAACAATCAATTAATGCAAAATAGGCCAAGATTAAGCAAAATCACTTCTTTAACCCCCAGCTCAACAAGTAGATAGCCATATTCATGTACCCTTCAAGCTGCCTTTTGATTCTCATAGATTGAATTAAATGTTACCTTGAAGGCCCCGACCTGGTGTAAAGTATTTTGTCTGCTCAAAGGCCCTCATCACAGCTGGTCCTTTCAGAAGATTGACAATTGAATCAACCTGTTGGGATCAATGTTCTGTGAGAAAGATGGTTTTTACAGCAACAATTATAAATTCTTTTTTTAAGAAATGCAGACTACAGAAGAGCAGCTTTGGATTCTTTCTTACCTAATAGCTCCAGTTAAAGTAACAAGCTAGGGAATGTTAGACTAAACCTAAGGACCTGTTTAATCTGCAGTTTTGAACTATTTACAGAAAACTGAAGGAGAATGAGTAAATACATACCATCCCAGTAAACAGTGGAAAGCAAGAGTAAAAAGAAAAAGAAGTATTTGCTAAGGACATCTTAGTTCAAATATGGACATTAGTATTTAAGCCAAGAAAAATAATCTCATACTTGACCAAAAAGATGCTCCAAACAGCTATGGAGCTTGTCCTGTTTATCATGGGAGATTCGAACACTTATGGGAAGTTCATCGCCTGAAAAATATTTTAAAATGGAAAATTGTTTAGAAGTTTTAGCATATTTTCCAATATCTTTGTTGTTTAGATAATCTGCTTTGCACACAGACTGATGCTTAGGCTTTCAGAAATATAGTTACTATTCTCCTCATGCATTTCACATTTAGTAGTCACTTGATATTACAGAAATAGCTCTTAGAGAAGGGACCGTATTCAAAACCCAGCTGGACATGGCACTGGACAGCCTGCTCTATATGACCCTGCTTGATGGGGCTATTGGACTGGATAATTTCAAGAGGTTTCTTCAAATCTCCACCATTCTGGGACCACAGCACACAATATTTCTATGCCAGAAAACGTCCTAAACACCAGACTAAATGGCTAAGTACGGTGAACCTAATATAGCAGACCACAAAGTCACTGAAATGCAGTCACTGTAAAATTTTTATAGGGATAAAAATTGAAATAAATTTCTACAGACAATTCACAATCTTCATCATCTTGGTAATTAAATGGCTCTGAGATTTTAGTAATTCAACAAAAATACAGCATCCAAATCCTGTATTTGATATGAAGCTTTGAGTAGTATATACAACATCATTTCTTAAGAGAATACAAAGGAGAAAGACTCTCCTAGGTCACTGCTGTCACTCACTTGCTGTCTCAGACAATGGGTGATGCAACCTGAACTCCTTCAAAAGCTTTGAAAAATTGAGCTTAGAACTGGTTTTTCTCCTTGCTGTTGCAGTGACAGATAAGAAGTAGCCACTTGATAATTTATAATCCAAATTTATTCATGGTCAATCTAGACTCATTTTTCTCATGTCAGTGAAGCACTTAAATAGCACTTTTCTTTCCTTGGGTTTGTTGGCTTTTTTTTTTTTTTTATCTCCTTCAGATGTCCTTACAGGCAGTAGTTATAAGCCTTATAAACCTTCACAGGATCTTAATTGCAACAGATGGAGAATGGTGTCAAAGGGCCCTGATCCGGAGTTTGCCAGGTTAGCTTGGGAACTAGGAAAAAATTAAGTCATCAGAAGAGTGGGAGTTTCACTGAGCAGCAGTATTTATCAACTTGAATGCTGTATCTGCACTTGGTTAGCACAAACATATTCTTTTGGACAGCTCAGTACTTCAGCTTGATACTGCACAAGCGCATGTAAGTTGGACATACAGACCAAAAGAGTTGGTCTCCTCTTTTATGAACAGTTCTTTATGTCCTTCATCCTTTCCTCTCTATCTGCTCAGCTCTATAAATGCGTATCATTTCCGGAATGTAGCTGCCTAAAACTGCATTATTCACAAGGTATGTCAGATACCTTGCATAATGTCATTAATACTTGCATGTCCCAACTGAAAATACCTCTCCTGGTACAACCAGTAATAAAACTTGCCTTCTTTAAGACCAGGTCTCACTGGTGGCTCTATATTCAACTAATATGCTCAGTTCTTTCTTTTCCTAAATCATTCCCAAATTATAAACTCCTAACTTAGAGCAAATATTTTTTACTATTAGTCCCTAAGTATATGACCTTGTACTCCATGCTGTTAAATTCCATCTCATTCCTATCAGCAGCTGCATTTACTTAAATTCAATTTGTCATGGCATAAACAAGAATGTGCTTCTATCTGGTCTCACATTCCTTCCTACAAACATACACAGCCATATCCTGCCGTCTGGGTGCTGACACAAGCTGGGAGAGCGTTCCATGCTCACCTAAAATGATCCTTACTCTGTGTCATGGGTTCAGCAGTAGCAGTCATTTTTTCTCCTTCTTAGTGGCTGGTGCAGCACTGTGTTTCTAACTTT
>WYDI02003094.1:0-18156 GCA_009867235.2 Psittacus erithacus | reverse complement strand
AGGACAGGTTGTGGGGGGAAAACAAGCAGGCTACATGCTTTGTCTAATTTACGACTAAGCTTAAACCACAACACTCTGTGCAATATAAAGCACTGTCAAGGTCAAAGCATTAAAGTCATTAAAAGCAATGACTCTAAGAGCTCTAACTCAGTTATTCAGAGAAATGCTGGAATGTTGACGCTCTGTCACAGAAGGACTCAGTGCAGCACTAGTTAGGCAGAAGCAAAATAATACATTTATATTACCAAGGAGGATGCATTTTTTAAAACAAAACCAACAAAACTGCCAGACAAATGAAAAAAAAAAAAACAAAAAAAAAAAACAAAACCTGAATAAAAGGAACAGATGACACATTCTAAAGCTGACTTTTCTAAACATACCTGAATCCATTTCATCACTGTGAAAATACGAGCTGCACTGACTGCTACAAATGCTGGTGAATGAGGCAATGGAGTTCCTATTGCTGTTGCAATCACTTGGGAAAAAAAAGAAGACACAGCAAAAAAAAGAAATAAAGTCATGTCCTTTAACACCAGCTCTGTATCAAAGTTATGCAAAGTCCTTTCTCTTTTCCCCTTTTAAATGTAATGATGAGATGGTCTGTACAGTTCTTTATCAACAACAAATATCCCCATACTTAGGCTATCGTCTAGTTTGCAACCCTGCTAGGACTCAGCGTACCAGATTACCAAAACTCATGATTCAACTGTCTCCCTTCACGCTGCATGTGAACAAGTACTTCCAAATGATAATATAGAACTTTCAATGCAAAACCCCACAACTTTTCTTATATGAGTGACAGTTTTTGTAACTGTGGCCTCCAAAGTTTTTGTAACTCCACATTTAAATTATTTATTCCTAGTATGTGGCTAATACAAATGCCAAAATACCCTGGTTTATGACTTGCAAACTAGAGTCCATAATATATTTAGAAAAGATTTGACCATTCAAGTAGCACCAAAGCTCAAATTACAAACTATTTTTCCCTGCCAGCCAAAATAAGGTTTATGATCTCATCTTTTCCAGCTTTTCATTTTGTCAGAGATTAATAGAAATTTACATCTGTTACTTCAGTGAAAACTTCTATGCGTAGAGTATCACCCACACTGGCATAGTAAGGATGTCTGGGGATTAAAATGTGTAATTTTTTCTGCTCAAAAATGAATTGTTCTGTGCAGAAAATACATGGAAAACATACCTACTTCTGCAGCATAAGTAGAGTAAAACTTAGCCTTTTGTACTAAATACTAAGAAGATAAATTTGAAGAAGATAATGTAAAAACCCTAAGAAGATAAATTTGAATTCAAAGTCTTCAGAGTTACTAAGCTGCATGAAGATCATTTAGTTTCAATGCAGGAAATGCTTAAGTAATTATCCAGCAGAAGGAGTCTTAAAAACCCAAGTAAATATAACATACAAGTGTACCTAAAGGATATTTATACATAATGACCTCAATTTGGGTTTTATGAATTGGGTGTACCCATTCATCAAGGTATACATATCTGTTTTACATATAATGCTACAGTTATACATGTACCAATGTGCTCCCTCCTTTATTTTTTTATTTTTGTAAGTACAGAAGTGGTCTTTTACTAGTTTTGGCATACTGAATTCCATTTCCTGGATAAAGTGTATGTTTTGGACCTGTAAACAACCAGGTAAGTGAATAGGGACAGCTTTTAAATTAAGCAATGCAATATAATTACAATCATATCCATTAAGTAGATGAAAAGACATAAGTAACAAAATGTTCCTAACCGAGGGTGAACGGTCTCAAGGAGTATTAAGAATTTCTAGCTGGATATTAAGAAATGTTTTCTAACTAACTCTACTCACTTATTAAAGTCTCCAAAGGGAGGTGAAGATTATTTAAAACTGGATTGTGCAAAGCATGAGAAAATAAAACACAGGAAAATAAGAAACACAATAGTTGTATTAGCTATCTCATTGTGTAATATTGTAAGGTTTAGAGTAAGACCCCACAACACAAAATGAGAGCATTCTAATGGCTGAAATTAGCCTACTAGTTCTAATAATCACAGTGGCATTATAATGTTATCTGAAGATATTAAGAACTGACTAATGTAATTATTTAAACAAAGAAACAAAATAGTCCATCTCACTCCAACAATTGTTCTAAATTCACAGATTATTATTCTGCGTATGGAACCCTAGATTTATCATTCAGAATCAACTATAAATGACCACAATCATAATAAAGAAAATATTTTTAATAAATTGATGCTTGTGTGCTAAGTCACACCTTCTTTCTACACATACAAATCTTGCGCCAAGTGGGGAACTCCCCATCTGGAGCAAGCACAGGCCACTGAAGCAGTTCCTGCACAGTCAGTTTGACACACCCTGAACTTTCAGAAACCCCTAAAACGTGCTTCAATCACTTTGCTTGTGTGTTCAACATGGTTAGAACAAGACGGATTTAATCTGTGCAAATTATCTTTACATTTATTTCTGTTCAAATTTATATGTATATTTCTGTTCCTACTTTGAGACAAAATTCCTACCTACCACACTGCAGTAATCAAATACCAGCTTATGAAAGGGATCTCAGCAACACAGGGTTCTGTAGAAATATGATGGCACTACTGAGATTCTACTCTCTGAGCATAATAATGAACCATGATAATGAACAAATAATGAATGCTTATTTTACTTGCAGCTAAAACTTTAATTTAGATTTTATATTGTGTAGTTAACCAATTCCCGTAAGCAACAGAAGATAAGCTTTAAAAAAACTTATGTGTCCTATAACTACTCCTCCTTTTCAAAATGTTCTGTGTTTTGTAAATTCTTTGTAAATTCTTTGTATTTGAGATGATGGATATTTAGAGTGGAAGAAGGTGAGCAATATATGTTAAGAAACATATTTTCTTTCTTTAGATAAGCCCTGACATCTTGCTTTCCATTGCAGATAATTTGGTTTGTTGTTGGAATATAGTAATAGAAATTATTTCTGGTTTTTATGAGACAGGTAATCCAAAGTAAAGCTTTACAGCTCTGGCTGTGATATCCTATGGAGGTTAGGGATACTGAGATTCAATATCTAATCTGTACTATTTTTAAAAAAGCTTATTTACACATCTTGATGCTAGTTATTCCTCCGTTAGAAATGTCAGAATCATTCTATTCTGATAGTCTTCATAATCATTTGACAGTCTACAAACCCACAGGTTTGATTCAGTTGAAAAATAAAAATATTATTAGTAAAGTTACCTGTAAGAATCCCTGTTGCTGATAGTATCATGGCCAGAATCTTCTTGTTCATCACCTGTCATGCTAAAACAGACTTTCTTCCCATTTCTTTCCCCCTTTTCATTATCACTGTCTGCTGGCATTAAAGGCTCAGGTGTTTTACGTTCTGATTTGGGAGAATATGTTATTGAAGAAAGAAGGCTGAGGAAAAAAACAAACAAACAAACAGAAAAAGATAAATTCATGTTTTTCAAAAGTGAGCTAAACACAGAATAACATTTCTCCTCAATGTCCTCCAATTACTGTTCTATAATATGTGAAGAGATCCTAATTCAGTCCATACCTACTTGAAAAAGGGGAAGAATGTGACACATTCTGCTGTTAAAAAGTGTAACACTGAAATCCATTAGCACTACTAAATACTCAATCTGGTATGAAGATAATGATTCCAACTGGGGAAGAAATACAGCATATTCTTGAACACTTGGGGTCAAATTTTATATTAACATGACTGGTTTTAAACTTGCACCATGTGCTTCTGAGCACAAATCAATAAAACAGACCAAAGAAGCTACCTGTATGAAAGGTACATATATCTACAATTACTGTACCAGGCTTGCCAGCTTGCATCACAAGCTATTCAATAAGGCATTCTAAGAATCTTTATTAACATGTCTGTGTATTTCCTGACAAAAAGTCTAAGCCACTATCACTAGTAAAACTGATTATTAATCTACAAGCTTCTGTGACGAGCACAAAAGTGACATCCAGTCAAGAAGAGAGAACAGGGCAGGCTGCTACATTTAGAACATGCAGAAGTACTGAAAGCAAAAGATTCATAGTTTTGGGTAATTAACTCATACTGAAATGTTCTGATTTACTTTAAAAAGTGGAATAGCTATAATGGGAAATCATCCTTTAATTTCTATTACTTAGAATGACATTTTAAAATCAGTATTTAGATATGAAAGGCAACATTTTTTTCTTGCAAAAATTACCATCTAACTACCTGAAATCAGAAGACACTGATTAAGTTGGGTTGTTTTGGGTTTTTTTTCTGTAAAGTACTCAGACACAGTAGCAGATTTTTATTGTAGGAGCTATCAGAATGGTCAACTGGCAAACTTTTTACCAAGTACATGCCAGGATTCCAACATATGTTAGATCTGTTTCTCATAATTTTTACTTCTGAATGGAAACTATGGGAGATGCACATATTTTGCAAACAAAAATGCTGCCCTAATTGTTACAAAAGGGTAGCATTCAGAATTCTTCCCTTTAGTGTTATTTCTTGCCGCACATATTAGCATTGTTACATTACACAAAGGAGGAATTCTGATTTTAAGTGGTTTAAAGCTCCATCTTTGTTTTGTGGGGCTCTAGAAGTTGAAGTAACTCATTCTTAATCCTAACAAACTAAAGTTTGTTCAGCTACAGTTCAGTATTGAGCTATAAATGTCTCTACTCTTTTGACAAAGATATCCTACCAGAAAGCAACCTGATCCTAAGCTACTCTTGAACACTGAAGTTTCTGGACTCAGAGCAGTGACCTTTTGCATACAAAACATAAACAATGTGTTCAACACCATGTTCAACTATAAAGTGTTTGAGTACAAACAAATAATTTTCTGACTCTCAGGAATGGACAGAGCTTTGAAAGAGAAATTAAGAAACCCTACACTTCGGCAATGCAATAGGATAAATTGTCCCTATAATGCTCACTGTTGATTTTATAGCAATGAATACATACCTCAAATGGTATACATCAACCTTGGTTTCATTGAAATTATGACCTGATAGATGCTAACACAGGGTTTGACATTAACTTTTGGGAAACAAGAATGGCAAGTAAAGCTTTTTAGCAAATTCTTTCATCATTTCTGAGTAACTTTCAGTAGCTAAGAGCTAACAAGAGATAGACAGATAGGTATTTATCGTGCATACAGGAAAAAGTACTCATCTGAACTGTAACTCCAGTATAGAAAAACTTCACAGAAGGTATAGTTTTACTGGACTTTAAGCCCACCCATCCACTAGACAGACATCTTTTGGGCTACATGATGCCTTAATACTTCCTATCAGTGTGAAATCCCAGTTCAGTTCTTCCCTACTACTTAAGTCTCTAGGTAGCAGAATTCCATGAGGACAGGACGAAAGATGGCACCTGTATTTTGCAGCACTGTTCAGTTTCAGTCAACCTGCTAGACGATACATGTTCTTGAACATACACTAAAATGTGTTATGAAATTGTAAACCTTAGAAAATCGGTGCTTCATACTTGTAAAACTTATTTTCTGAATACAAAAATACAAAAGGAGTTCAAAAACAGATTAGAGAAATGCATGGCAGATCATTCAAATTATTCTTAAAACAAAAAGTCCATTCCAAGAAAACCTTGTAACACTGCCTGCTGGAAGGTGAGATAAAGACAAGGTTTAATCTATGCTTTTGCTTTTTCTTGCCTTCCCACTTCTATGAAAGCAAAAATGGGCTTCGGGCAGATCCATTCTGGTAACTTCTTGTGGATTCTGTTGTTGCAAAAAAATAATCAAGAGTAAGAAACAAGCATAATGAACTGCAATTTCAGCTTCTGAAAACATCTTCCCCTGAGTAACTATTTGTCAAGACACAGACAGACTATTATATCCTCTTCTTTTATGTGACTGTTTAGTCACTGCTGCCAAGATCTCAGTAAAAGACTGATTAAGGTAGCTGGAGCTTTTCCTAAGGGAGCTTTTCACATTTTCTCAGCAGGCAGGCTCTTTTGCTAAGGAAAGTTTTTTTGCTGAACTACCATGAACGAAAGCTGGAACTCTGGATAACAAAGTTCTGGAGCTGGTAGTTCCTGAGGCCACTGAAATGCTCTAAAAACCCAATGCAAGGTCTAAAACACACAAACCCAAACCTGGATGCAAAAAAATCCCCTAATGACCATGCTTAAATAGACCTTTTTTTAAGTGTTTTTTAATTCCTGAACACAGCACATGCACACTGTATTTTCTTTGCAGATGGATCTACCCTTAGAATTATTTTAGACATCTATCTCTCATAGGAGAAATATGTGAATGAACAGCAACTAATAGCTAGAAAGTAGCTCTGAAACTATGAAGAAAATTTCCATTAAACAGAGAAATTTAACCCTTGACCAAAAAAACCCTCACACGTGGAATTAATCCTATATCCAACCCAAATCGACACAATCCTAAAAGTATGTCAGAAACAAACAAAACCTGCTGTGGTCAGTCAAAGCATTAAAAAATGAGACCCATAGGCAGCAACAGAAAACGTACGCAACCAGTGAGCTGCTTTGCCTTTTCCTCACTTCACGGAGGCTCAGAAAATGTTCAAGCCTCTTGTATACTACCAACAGACACCCTTCCAAAAAAACAACAACAAAACAAACAGCTGGGATCCTGGGAGCACACAGTGCATGTGAACGAAGAACACAGCAGAATCACCATGTAGAAAACAATCTGAGGAAAAGACTGCTTTCTCTGTAACGCACCTAGCATCAGTGTTGGGTATCCAGCAATGGTACTAAAGAAGTACTGGCATACTATTAAACTGTTTGAATGAGGAATCAGTGCAACTTTGAGAGGCTGTGGAAAGGGTATGTATGTCTTTGTGTGTGTGTGTGTCTCTCTTTCCATCTTATTTCTGTATCTCTTACGCAACTCAGTCTCATCAATGAGCTGTGATAAAAGTTATTCAGAAGGTAATGACAGGAGCACACATTTTTTCCTTCCCATAATCCACAAACTCTCACAGACTTGCTCTTTGTGTGAAACACTTGGTTTTCAGTTCACTTTCATTCATTCAACAGATCAGAGATGTTGGGCAGATGACACTGCCCCAAGATTTTGGGAGTTGAGAGAAAGACGACTGCTGACCCTTCAATACAGTGCAGAGACATCTAGTAACATGAAAACGCAACTTTTTTTTCAACAGTACTGTTATAAGGGGTACCAAAGAGTCCTCTAGTAGCCCAATTTTTCTGTCATTCAATAACATATACATTAAGAATTATGATACCATGGTCATATTTTCTGTCCTCAGAAAATTACAATAGGGATTGCTTATAATAATAAGAAATTCAGTAAGTAAAGCATCTACTTTATTGTTGCTATGTCATAATAGAAAACAGAAGTTCTACAGTCTTTACAAAGTTTAAGGATCAGTCTGTTCTAACATTTCCTGCTAACTGCTGAAATATGAATATTTCTAATTAAGGCACAGCTGTTTGATTATCCTATCTTATTACTCTGTCTTTTTAGTAGCTGTAACTATGTTCTAATACAATACACCATGTACTACTGAACTGCTCACACCTCTTCCGCACTTTCAAGTAGGTCCCTTTGCTACCCTGCTTCCTGTATAGAGCTGCTTTCCTCCACAGTAATTACACACTGGCAGTCCACTCAAAGCCCATGAGGAATAAAGCATGAAAAGGGTCAGTCTTACAAACAGCAAATGGTAAAATTTGCTAAATAAAACTATGCACCTTATAAAAGATCTGCTACCAGGTCAGTGTCCAGGCAAATTATGAAATAAAAAAGCGAACCATTGTGTTTAGTGTTATAACTGCGTAACTCTCCAAATTAATATATGAATTATATATGCATACCTGTACACACAATATATATGTGTGTGTGTATTTACATATACATGCGTATGAAAGGCTCTGCTTTTGCATCACGAGCTCAAGGAAGTGAAAAGGAAAGGCGTGGTAGACTGGTAACTGGAGCTTCCTGAAACATTCACTGAACTTCCATGTATAATTTTTTGACTTCCTTGAGGAAGAGTGGCAACACAGGCTTTACAGTCATTTTTAAGTGTACTCAAGCACTGAAATTATCTTAAATTTAGTAACTAATTAACCAGTATTATCTTCAGCCTGATAATAAGCAGAATTATGAAAAGGCACAGAAAACAATGCTTTCTATAAAATATTTAGGCCACTCTTATTTTATTGCACTATGTAATACATTACAATCACTTATTACTATGTAACTATTACATTACATTACTATTAGAACAGCACAAAAAATTTCCCACACTGAAGTAACTGGGAAAGGATAAAGCATTGTATGGTCTTCAAAGTAACAGCAGAAGCAATAATAAATCACTTTTCCAAACTGAAGATACTGAAAGATTTGTTTTTAAACTCAAAAAAGATATATTCATATTTTCAAAAGGGACAATTTCTGATACTTACATTGTATATGGAATCTGTGAAAAATGAAAGACCCATCACCCTTCTTCATCCTTCTTCATTCATCATTCCCAGACAGCAAATAGCCTAGCACGCAACCCACTTACCACACAAATGGAAAAGTAAAATTTAAATCCTTGTCCTGAATTAGGGCAAACTGTGATGAGACTCTGGGTCTCTCACATTCAAGTCAAGTGTCCTAATCACTCAACAATGGCCCTCCCTGAATCCACAGTTCTTCATCAAGGCCAATTTAGTTTTGAAAAATGCCCAACAAATTAATAATCTTCCTATAGGTGAAAAATGACTTACCTACAAATTCATATTCAGGACTACTCAGCAGCAGCCAAAGAATTCAATAAAAATTATTTTTATACCTCTGCCCTTTGTTTCCTTTCCTAGTGAAATTTGAGATTACAGGGTGCTCATATTCCTCTCACCTCAAAAAAATTAGCATTCCTACATTCTAGAGAAAAGATACAAGCTACAGTGGGAAAAAATCAGGGACAGCAAGAAAAACCAAAATAGGATATTACCTACACTTGAATTCTTTGCCTTATTTCAATTCTATTTGAAGTCAACATTGATCCTACACTACACGAATAGGATACCCAGGTTTACTGGTGTCTTCAACAGGAAAATTAAAGGCAAGTCCAGATGGTAACATTTACTTACTCGTCTATTTGACAGACACATGTTTCCACCTCTTTCAGTGCAGCTTGTAATTTGAACAGCAATTTTTGATAGACATCTTGTGTTTCTAAATCTTCTTCTTTTAAGAGGTACCTCAGACCGTGGCCCTCTTGCTGGCCAAGAGACTGTCCTGAAGGTGCAGCCATAGTAGTAATGGTATGTTGGACATAAATCATGGGATTCAGTTTACCTGGGAATAGTCCAAAGGTACATCATTTTTTTTTTTTATAACGCACATTTTGAAGTCAGTAGAATATCTAAATGACATTGAAACATTTTCCTGCTTAAAACTTTATGTAATTATTCAATTTTGCATTTTATCTTGCATATCAAAATCAAGCTATTTAAGGAAAAAGTTATTGTAAAATTATGACTAGCCTTTATTATACTTCAGAATGCTTCTCCTGAGTACCAAGTGGTAGGACAAGAGGTAATGGCCTCAAGTTGCCAGGAGGGGTTTAGACTGGATATTAGGAAAAATTTCTTCACAGAGAGGATGATCAGGCATTGGAACAGGCTGCCCAGGGAAGTGGTGGAATCACCATCCCTGGAAGTGTTCAAATACCATGTAGATGAGGCTCTTAGTGACATGGCTTAGCAGTGGTCTTGGCAGTCCTGAGGTGAAGGTTGGAACTGATGATCATAAAGGTCTTTTACAAGCTAGCTGATTCTATGATTCTATGAAAATAACCCTAAATATTGAAAATAGGGAGATTTCATAAAGGCTTGTTCTGAATTCTAGTATTTGGGATATAAACCTAAACCAGTTACCTTTTAGGACTCTATATAAGAAGCACTCTAAGTAGTAGATCTTTCAAGCTCAACTGACTTACCTTGATCAGTGTTTTTATTCTCCTTTTCATGGGAAGAATGTTTTCTGCTGTCTAACTGTACACCAAAGGCACTACCAAGGGAAGTTGAGGTTTTAGGGTAAGACACTTCCATCACATTGATATGGCAATTAGTTGGACAGAAATCACTGCTGTGAAGTGGTGAAATCTTTGACTTAGCTTGTTTAAAGGTAGGCCAAGCTCTGTTTTTTAATACTCTTGAAAACTAGAAAAAGAAAGCAAAATTTTTATTAACAGCTTTTGAAGTGCCAACATTTGGCTGACAAAACCATGTACCTGACCAAGAAAGAAAAAAAAAGTTTAAAATACTTCAGGTATTCTTGATTTCAGATGCCTTGATTTCATAATTTCCATCTTTCTGTACAAGGCAAAGAAAAAATATTTCTCATTTTATATTTTTGAGAGGTTGTTTTTTGAAATGAATTATATTTACAAATGTAAATAGCCTTGTAACAAGGAGATAAAATTTATTTTCCTTGCAACATAATACAATATTAAGTATCTTCCTGGGGAGAAATTTTACAATGCTCTACGATCCACTGCTGTACTACACATGACATTTATAAAGACCTGCTGACATAAATGATTTTAAGTCAATGTCTTGCAAAAATTTCTGATTTTTTGCCTGAAGCAAATAAAGACAGAACTGGAAGCAATAAATTATGAATTTCATATTCAGGCAGGATGAAGTCCTCCCTAATGGTTTCTTGGCTTGCGTTAGGAAAAGCATTGCCCACAGGTCAAGGGAGGTGATCCTGCCCCTCCACTCAGCACTGCTAAGGCCACAGCTGGAGTGCTGTGTCCATTTCTGAGCTCCCCAGAAATAGACAGACATGGACATACTGGTGAAAGTCCAGGTCAGGGCCACTAAGATGATGAAAGGATGGAGCATCTCTCCTATGAGGAAAGGCTGAGAGAGCCGGGACTCTTCAGCCTGGAGAAGGGAAGGCTCAGGGGGATCTCATCAATGTATTCAAATATCTGAAGTAAGGGTGCACAGAGGACAGAACCAGGGTCTTTTCAGTGGTGCCCAGTGCCAGGACGTGGTGGCCACAAACTGAAACACAGGACGTTAACTCTGAACATCAGGAAACACTTTTTCACTGTGGGAGTGACTAAGCAGTTGCACAACATGCCCAGAGAGACTGTCACATCTCCTTCCTTGCGGATGCTCAAAAACTGCCTGGACATTGTCCTGGGTAACCATCTCTAGATGGCCTTGCTTGAGCAGGGGGCTTGGGCAAGATATTCAGGGGTCACTTCTAACTTCAACCACTCTGTGATTTTGAGTGACTCTGTGAAGCTGATAAACACTAGAGCATAAAAAAATGCAAACACCATATTAAAGACTTCTCTAGTCCACCAGCTCTTCTCTTCTCTATATATCAGCTCAGTAATGATGAACACTTCTCCCTGGTCCCCCATTCTGTGGTCTAACTCTAATGTAGTGCTTAGCCACGTCTCCTTTACTGTAACACCTGAAATTTTGTGCACACTCTTAAAGAGGCTTAGTTACTTGTTTTTAAGATGACATTTTGACCCAAAATGGCTAAGACTGAACTGTACTAAATTTGGACACTCAAAATATGCACCTACTTCAGAATCATAAAAGTCATGAGATAAAGCTCTCTCATTTGAAAAGAGACTTGTCTGTCACAAGTAGGATTTCTGTCAAAACGTGTTCTTTCCAGTGCAGTTTGCTGTTAGGGAAGATTTCTTTTCTGGAAAAGATGTAATCACTTCCAAGTCCCTGATATTTTAATCACGGTATCTCTACAGTCAAAATATTGCACAGACCTACGTCAGCTACGTAGCATAGCTCATGCATAAAAATATTTTCAAAGTTAACTTGCAAAGTTCCTTCCCCAGTAAATGTCAGTACAAATTGAATCAGTCATGTTTTGACTACCACTTCAGTTGAATAAAGGTATGTCCCTTCTGAATAATAACAGGGTTTTGTGCTGGGATTTAAATTTCTCTTTATTTTGGTGTCATATTACTTCAGCTTGATGAACATTTGACTGATTAGTTATATTTAAATCTCTGTATCAGTACAAGATCTGGAAGGTTACAAGCAATCCAATTATGGAATTGTTCAAAGGGTGAAGAATGTACAAATAGTTAAGAAGGGCACTAAGGACATTCAACGATGAAAATGTTCCTGCAAGCAGTACATATTTCACATCTCAATCTCCCACACATCCTGCTCCAGAGAGACCAAACGCCTGGCTATGATCTAATCAGGTCATAAGTCAGGCCCAAAATTCTTTTCATATATGTGTTGAGAAACATCTGGGACTCATGGCACTGAACTCGGGGTCTATTATGAGCAAAATGTTCTGATAATAATAATAGTAAGAACTGCAGAAATCTACAGAGTTTCTATTTATGTAACTCAAACTTTCACAGTGAAACCAGGAGCCAAGCTGGGCTCAGGCACTCCAAAAGTCTCCTGTAACTATGGTTACCTTTACCTTGCCAAGAAAATGACACATCTATTCCTGAAATTTACCGTGTTACTAATTGTCATTAAAAGCTATAACTGAAATTACTGACTTTTTAGCAGATGAGCTTGGAAGTGCAGTTTGTATCAGTAGTATCTGCTTCTAGACAGTATAAGCACTACGAAAACTTCCCTGAGGCTGTTTGTGTTATACCCAGCATAACACAATGCAATTTCATTTACTGTCTTGGCCTCCTGTAAGGAGGCTGTAGATTACGCTCAAATTTTTTGGCTGCAGGAAAGGTATAAACCACCTATATGTTACTCAAACTCTAAACACAATATCATTAGTGTTAAAAGCATTTGTTTTTTTTTAAAAAAGCTATTTCTAATCAATTTGAAAACACAGGTTTATAATTCAGGCAAATTGAGAGACTGGATATTTGGTAATGCAACATCAGAAGCCTTTTGACGTCTCCCTTCTGTGACTCAGCTTCTCAGTTTATTTCATTTCTTGTCAGGGACGACCCTGAAGAGTTTTTAGAAAGATGCTTTTTGGCCTTCATCCTACTGAAGCTACAGGTTTTCCATACAGTCTTCTCTCCCCTTCATGTGAAAAAACAACAAAACATTATCTGTTCTTTTCCACGCAGCTTTTTGAATTGTGCGAAGCTTCCACAGTGAACCTCTTTTTCCCTTTTCAGTTTTTTGCATATTAACTCAGAACAGACCAGTCTGTAAATGTCACAACTCAGGTAAGACAGGGCAGAGGCATATCTAGGTAACCATCTTAGGTCTACTTCAAACTAGTTCAAACTCCCAAGAATTAAGTTGTATGGGAGAGGCACCAGACACCAGGATGAGAAAATAAGTTTGCATTAACATATTTGTAAATGGTTGATTCATTTATGCCCTGCTTAGCTGAACACTGACAGCACCCAAAGGTCATAGTCCAGGTCATTTATGCATTCACATCTCATTAATTTAGATCTCAAGTGAAAGTCAGCACCTTCTTTTTACCTTGTTCTAACGTTTTATTAAGCCAAATTAATCTAACAGTTTACAGAGCTATTAACAGTTATGCTAGAAAAAGTTATAAAAATTTGAAGGGCATAAAAGATGAATAAGAGGGTCATGATTTGGTATTTAACATTAAAAAACACTAGAAGGAAAAAACCCAATTCTCCTCTTATTGCTTAATTTTTGGTTAACATCTTCAAATTCACTAGAGTATTGGTTTAAGGCATTTACAAGAATGCAAGGCCTTTTGTGGGAAATACACAGTTTATTGTATCTACAACTGAACACAGCAAACAAGAAAGGATATGATCTATCCAGTGTCTAAAAAAAGGGATAATAAAGAACATGGGTAGAAAATACTATACGCAGTTCTTCAGTTTAGGCATTCACACCTCAAATTACCTAAACTTTCAGTCATATTTTCATCATTGAAATAGGGATTTTGAAGAGTTATTCAAACTGTACCACATTCTCCTGTTTTTCCCTTAGAAGATAAGTATCTCCAAGCTTAGGACATACCTTTTTATAACTAGAGATTCTTCGGTAGATATGCTCAACTTTCTCACTGCAAATGATGCTGAATTTACTTTGAAGCTCGGTGGGGATCACTTCATTTAAGGAATTGAGGCTGTTACAATTCTGTACAAAATGTTCATCACTTTTTGCCAGTGCTTCAAGAATCTAAGGTAACAAAAACAAAAGCAATATGTTATGAAGTAAGATGACTAAGATGCCCCCTTACTTATCATCCCTTATAATTAAAGATGAAAAGCCTGGTATCAGTTGCCTTTTAACATTACAGGCAATGCTGTATAACAATAAATTACAAAACTTTGGAAGCAAAGAGGTTTCTTAAAATCTATCCCTGCATAAGTTATACCCATAATAAGTACTTTTTATTTTCCTTCTCATGACATTGTCTGATAATGGATTTACTACTTATTTCCTACTAACGTAACCACTATGCCTCCTCTGAAATACATTATCCGTTGTATTTACTTGAACAGTGCACATTACACAAAGCTGACAAATTAATTCAAGTCTTGTAGCAAAAATCTGGTCTGGGAGCATAAGCGATGCTGACACATTTTAAAAAGGATACAAGGAAACAGAGCACTATCCACTGTATATTCTGCATATATAAACAGCTACCAGTGAACAGAATAAGCTATATTGCCCTGCCCAGCAAAGACTGAAGAAAGACTGCCCAGCAAAGACTGATGGAAAACCGAGAATAAAAAAAGGCATGTTGAAGATATATAAGGGTAGTATATAGCACTTTTTATTTTATTTTTTCCTTGTTTTTTTTTTTTTTTTACTATTTCAGGCATTGAAATTCACTGTGTCATGGAACTTGGGAGATGCCTACTGCTGGCTGGGGCTACCCCGAAGACATGTTTGAAAAACACACCCAAAATAACTTTCTAACTATGGCACCCAGAATACAGATAAAGGCACCTAACTAAATAATGACCTGAAGCATCGACTAGACCACAATGTTGCTGCAAGAAGTTACTTCCCTGCCTGTCAACCTGACTTGCTCCAAAGTGAATCTGGAGAAAAGAAACACATGCCCATGCCTCAGTTATTTCAGTAAAAGATCAGTACTTTAGTTTACCCATTTGGTGGAAAGATCAACAGGAAAAGAAACAGGCAGATATTAATACACTCCCCAAAACTTGGGCTCTGGTACCTCTAACTAAGCAATCTTCGTTAGCATGCATACGTGTGTAAAAAGATAAAGACTTATTAAGACAGCTGTATTACTACATTATTTGTCAATCTGATGCAGACAGTACCAGATACATATAAAAAAATTTCACATCCTATTCATAGCAATGACAGATTTTACCACCTGGAAATATTCACAAAATAAAAATTCCAAAGTAAACTCAAAAGTTGCACTTGTTCTTTTTCTTCCTCCTTGATTTTGCCAATGTGTATATCAATATATGCGCAACTTTATTTTACCTTCAGAGACAGAAAATACTGATCATGTGCTACTCCTTTTACTGAAAGACATTTAAAAAGTTGCACATGCAATTCTGTGTAAGTGCATAGTAGGAATTAATACATACAAGAAATTGCTTCATACCTTTGCAGTCAAGCTGAAAAATCCCTTTGGTTCAATCATTTTTTCTAAGACGTGGCACTTTATCCCAGCTGTGCTGTCATACTCATAGACCACTCCATACTCCAGATGGACATTGTCAACAGTCAGACTCACATGATCTTTCTTCCCATCAATTATTGCCATAGTGTTAAATTTGTCAATTACTTCTAGAATACAGGAAATTACACAAATCAGTTCAGGAGGGATGGCCACCAAACAAATTAAAAGGGACATAGGCAACTGTTCTAAAAACAGGTATGCTCTGATAATTCTATTTAAAAATGTTCATCAAAAAGCAAAGCTACCAGCTGACTAATTTAAGAATCAGAACACCAGGATGCTAAAATACTAGGCTGCTTAAGAAGCATGAACAGACAAGTCACAGTAGTCTCTCTATACAAACAGCTATTGAAGGGGACTAATTCAATTTCATTTATAATCACAGACATAAAAAAGAAACCAAAAAAAAAAAGTGAAAACTGAGAACTTCTAAATAAACTAGGAGAAAATGACCAAGTGTCAACATTCAGAAATGAAACCACAATAACCACATTTTCACAGAGTTGCAATTCACGTTAACTGTATCTTTAATTACCATGATGCATATGAATGCAGCTTTATCTAAATGTTAATTGCTTGAAAATAATCTGAAGGATAGCTGATTCATTATTGCTCATGTAGTAGTGACTAATGCATCTAATTTAGCCTTAAATTACTACCAGTGGTGAAAGTAAATCAGGTAATTCCTAGATTATGTATCCTATGAATGAAAATTGAACATTTTCCCTAAAGTGTTCACAGAAACTTTTTCTTGAAACGGTAAATAACATAATTTTCAAGTAACAGCATGCTGAATTCACATCTTTAGAAAACAAATCCTTATATATAACTCATTATATGGTCTGCTTGCAATTTCCTCTCTGAAAACAAAACCGCCTATATTTTTCCTGTTACTACACCAGCATTCTGAGCAACAACAGAAAAACAAAGTAAGAATCACATACCTTCCACTTTGCAGTCAAAGGCATCTCCTCCATCATCTCCAGAGTGCTTAGTGTTTGTTTTCTGAAGATCCTCCTGTGCACTTTCAATGCTGTTGTAAACCCACTGTATAGAATCTTGCTAAAAAAAAAACAGAAATAGACAGCTAGGAAAAGCTTTGCAAGTGCAATTGATAGCAATTTATTTCACTGCTCTCCCATATGATACAGTTGCATTAATTCCCCGATTATTATCAGCTTTATTGCTTTCCGAGCTCCAAGTTAAAAATAATATTGTGAAAATTCCGTAAGAATTTTGGCATTACCTAAAATCATCTGAAGCATTTTGTCAACTTTTTATTTCAGAATGTACTGTCATGAGACAGTATGAAATCTGTGACAGCATGACATCCATCAGTTTCATGGCTCTGACAAAAATAATTTAAGCCATTTCAAATCAAACTACAGATTGAAATATATTTGAGACACGAAATAATGAAAAAATAAATTATTTCTGCCTTGCTAGGTCTGCTGTGTGGCCAAAAATGTGCTGGCAAATATTACAGAATACCAAACAAAGATGTAGACTGTCCAGTTAATCCATCACCCCTATGTCACCGGCAAGAAGAAAAGACACTAAAGCTTTCATTACTTGTATTTGCCTTTAGTACAGTTACTTATATTTGCCTTAAGTACAATTATCATAGTGGATGCTCTTTATTTTAACTCCAGATCAGCAAAGCTGCCAAAACAAAGACAGAATCACCTGAAAAGTCCAGCATCTGATGTGACTGAGTGATGTGTGAGCACATGAATGGCGCCTAGGTCATACAACCTATGAAGAGGCCACGTACACAACTTGTACCTTGTTCTCCCTCTTTCACTTAACTCAGCCACATGCCCATCACATCCTTGCACAAGGGCCTATCAAATATGGCATCTCCAGACTACTCTTCTCTTCTCATTACACTTCAAAAGAAGCTTGACAGTCATTTAATCACTCCCTCTCCAACAGCTACAGCAGAATAAATGACATGATTATGACTAATCTGAATTCACAGACCTTGAAGTTTGTAGAAGAATTCGAAGTCAAGCAAGGACAGCAACATTTTAAGCTGATTGTTATAATTTTCACACAATTTCAAATTATGTTTTGCTAACATACACTATGCAGCTGCTATCTTTATCCCATTAAACAGGTAACTAGATTTTCATATGATTAAGGTACTATTTCTCTCTAGGTTTCCTAGATTCATCCATGCCTTACTTTTGGTTCAAGGGCACTGAAATATTTTAGAAGGAAGCTTAACTTTAAGTGCTCTCTGTTGATTGTTGGAAGGGCACCTGTGCACAAGCGGATTGACAGAAACACTTCGGAAACCCAGGTTTCTTTGCAGGTACACCTGAAAACCTGCTGCTTTTTAATGGACTCTTACAGGTTTGTTTGGCAGCATTAATGAGAGAGAAAAGATCCAGAGCAGACCTGTGGAGAAGGACTTGGGGGTGTTGATCGATGAGAAAATGAACATGAGTCGGCTTCAGTGTGCGCTCATAGCCCAGAAAGCCAACCGTATCCTGGGCTGCATCAAAAGGAGCGTGACCAGCAGGTCAAAGGAGGTGATCCTGCCCC
>WYDI02003092.1:0-12148 GCA_009867235.2 Psittacus erithacus | reverse complement strand
CATGGTTTAGTGGGAGGTGTCCCTGCCCATGGCAGGGGGGTTGGAACTGGATGATCTTAAGGTCCTTTCCAACCCTATTTTATGATTCTATAAGGACAATTGGGCATTAAAAATCTATCCCACATGTCCACTCTATACACTTCATGATATATGCAGCCAAACTATACAACAGCATATTGGACATTGAATAAAGGAAGAGTATTCCCCACCTGTATTCTGACTAAATTAATATCCTAAGAACTACTATTACCTTTGAGTGCCTAATCTGCATTGGTCTTGTGTTAGTCTTTTACATACTGTACTCCCGGTACTTAATGTATTAGATAAACAACTCAGATATTTGGATATAGATTTGTGGTCATGTACAGGTTTCATGGGGAAAACCAATTGCATCAATAAAAGGGTGAAGGACCAGTCAAGGATTTTTGTGACTTGGCACTTTTTCCAATGTTAAGTGTTTATTCATGCAAGTCAAACACATCACAACCAGGTGCCTGGTTTGCTTTAGGAAAACATTCATAGTGCTACATCCGTGTTTCTGGTCAAAGCAGGAGACAAAGAGCAATCCATCCTACAACAGCCAACGCCTATGAAGAAAAAGTGCCATGGGAGGTGGAGACTAAATGTCACACTTCAGCTTTAGCTCAGGTTGAATAAAGGACTTGAATGACCCAGTAATGTCCCACAGTTGCTCCAAAAATACTACCTGCTTCACATGAGCTTCAAAAGCCTCTTTATTTATCTCAGTGAGAAAGCATAAATACGAGCTGCTAGATGAATTATTAAACAAATATATACATGACCGCGCCAAGGCATTTTGGTTTCAGCCACTCCTACTGCTCTCATCTGTATATTGCTGTATCTGTGTAATTCAGTACAAGAAATTTCTCTTCACAGCAGCGTAGGATGCTAGCTCAACTTTAACTGTCCAAATAATACCATCTCATCCCTCTTCATAACACTGAAGTACATTCAGATCAAATATCAGAAATATCAAATATTAGAAATTCTGATTATTAAGGCAAAACAAATATGCAGCATTGTAGGTCCCTGCAGGTACACAGTCCTTGAAGTATTAAAATATGAAATACAGAAAGTTGATCAGGGGAACTGGGTTCAGTTAATCTGTGCCATAAATTCCAAGGAAGATACTGTACACAGCATTAATTCTCTCTCCTGTTATAACAGGCTAATATCTTATTAAATGCCTGCCTAGAAAATCAAAATTGCATAGTGTTTGGGGCAGGGATTGCAAATTCTCTGTTCGCCTACTGCCAAACCCCAGAGGTCTAAGGGCTGTCTGTAACAATAATTAATACAACAACAATAACCAGAATGCACTACATTGCACCTCAGAATTAAAGCAGTATCAGTACTAGCATTTTCCTGTTTTCACATTTCTTCATAGAACAGCGTTAACATCACGCATGCAAACAAATTATATTTCATCGTGGCATTAAACAGCCAGACCTCAATCATTAGTGACTTAACTACAGAGGACTATTGTTTAGGTTCTATTATAATGCTGCAAAATGCTCCAAGCTGGTCTTCAGGTACACCTCCAGAAAAAACTCTTTCGTTCTTCTGTTTTCTTCTACTGTTCTCCACTTTGTTTAAAGTATTATTTTCAAACACATCATGTACAATATCATGTCGCCATTACGCAGAAACTACTACAACCTCTACACCACATCACCTTATACGCTTCCTGAGTTGGGGACCATCCAGTCATCTTCCACTGGAGGTGCAGAGGTGAAACCTAAGCCTATTTACAATAGGTTTGCTTTTCTAAGTTAACTTGGATGGATTCCTTACAATTAAATCATGGACTAATTGAGAATTCCACTGATTACATGGTGTAACTGAGAATGTCTGAGAGTTACATCAGTATTTGAACTGTTGGATCCTGTGGTTACAGGACATGAACTGGAGTACTGTCACTGAGTGGTCAGTACTAGATGCTTCAGAAGCTGCTAAATTTCATAAAGAGCCATGAAGCCTATGTGATTATTTAAATAACAGTTGTAATTTAGCTGGTAGCTGTAATGGCCAGGTCTCTATATATTTTAGCTTCAAGCTGAAGGTGCTCAGCAGGCTGCTGGATCTGCCTTAGAAGATGCACATAGGAACTCTTTTTACAATGGTCCCCAGTTCTACTAATGAATCACCTTTTGAAATCTCAGTCATTTGGGCCCTCTTCACCTGTCTAGTAATGGGGCTAATAAGATAGGATGATCAAAAGTAACTTTCAGTGCAACCTCCGTAATAGCTTTTGGAAACCCAGCTTCAACATATCACAGAGGTTTGGGCAGATCATTGCTTGCAGAAAAAACCTACAAACTTTGAATGAAAGTGTTCATGCACACTCACAATTATTAAGCTCTATCCCTTCTGCATGGCCACAAGGATTCAAGCCTAGCAACAAAAATGGGGGATAAAATTATTTAGCAAGTCTTTTAAAGACAGTAATTACTGTCATTAACAAGAAGCTCCCTCTCTTGCCCTTTTCTTCATGAAGTTCTCTTTCTATTCAATCTCTCATTTTTTCCTGTCAATAACTCGGAACGTGTTAAATTCCCTCATACTGGGAAGTCATGATTTCAGGCACAAGCAGAACTGCTGCTGATGTGAACCACCACCAGATTCATCATCTTTGGCGTACTCACAGCAGGAAGCACACACCAATCTGCAAGAATTAAAGACAAGTCCTGGCAGACCAGCATTACAAGAGATTTTTGCAGCCAATTTAGCACATGTGCTCCTATCACTAATCACAGCTTTGAGCTACATGGGCAAAACAAGGGTCACCCAGATTGTTAACATCCATGGTTGGAAAAACGCTGTTCCAGTCAGCTGCTTTTACTTTGAGTCAGAGATCAAATCAGAGAGGATGAACTCTGTATCCACACTTGGTGTGTGTACACTGGGTGTACAATATGGTGTGCAAGAAAGGAAGGGATTGAAACAGCTACTTCTAAACAGCTTGTTTCTTTTCCTCCTTCTTTGCAACTGCACAGAAGTCATGGTTTTGACAATAAATCCCCTCAGCTTAAACATACGGCCTTAGCACACATTTATAACCACTGTAGAAATACCACAGGAAAGATGGATGGCTTGTGATTGTTTTCATTAAAAAGAAAGACCATCTGCCCAACATTGTTCATGTCACAAACAGCAGAGGCACTGAAACCAGCTATGATGGCTACATACATACAATAAATCCTAACAGTGTGATCTAGAATTGCTGTGATACAAATCTCACGTCATCAAAGAAAAACCAATACCTAAATAATGACAGTGAATACAAAACATCAAATTATGTTCTTTTAGGGTTTTTTCCTATACTGATGGGAAAGAACTTTGAAAGAATTATACTGTGAAGCCAATAGCAATGCACAAATCATGTCCAAGAAGACAAAACACAAGGGGTATTCTGTAAGCATCCACCACGTGGAAATAGTCTACAGGAGACCAATTCCCCAAGACCTTTCCTGTTCAATACAATAGAAGAAATCCCATTGTAGGTGACCAGTACCTGCCTTCTGAAGCAGGAGATGCTGGGGAGCATTTCTATTCCCTGAGGTACCATGAGCACAGAGACAAAACACTCGGCATTTTTCTTTAAATGAAAAAAGAAAATCCTCATCTTCAAAACCTCCTGCAGGAACTCAGCCTTTTCACAGTCTGTATATCAAAGAATTCCACATTCCAAACACATGATCCCGCCTGCCTTGTGAATGGGATAAGTTGAAATACACTTCTGCCTCCTACTGCACAAAATTCACCAGCCTGCCAGCTTTTTCCTCTCTTTAGTTACTATTGGGAGCTACTATTTTGCGCCCTGAGCACAAAAAGATTGGAGATACCCGTCAGCGCTGTCGTCTGCTCTCAAAGCTATGGGCTCCGTGTAGGGTCTGTGTAGACGAGTGTGGGCTATTACAACAAAACATAGCTGCTCAAGAGCAATCCAATTACCTGTGATCTCCAAGGGCCCAGGATCATTCTTAGGCAGAGTCACTTCCAAGCTTTAACAGAGATGATGAAAATGAAGAGATCGTATTTTTCCAAAGTGAATGGGAGTGGGATTTGATCCTACTGAGTATTATGTAGGATTTCTATAGGGTTATTGTCAGTGAGAGTTGAAAAACCAGGCCTTGAGTAAAATAACTCCATGTTGATGCTAAGTAAAAAATTGTTTCAACAGTAAAGAAAGAAAACCACACAAGCAGACTCTGGGCATGGGATCTCAGCTTGCCGAAGTGAATGCTATTCATTCAGAAAAGTCTAATGATCTGCTTTGTCATCATGCATTAAATAAGGTGCAAATTCAATTTCCTGTTGGGGTTTTCTTTCTTTCTTGTATTTCTAAGCTTCATGGAATAATGGTACTGTTCTCAAGTGGAGAAATATTCATACAACATTTATTTCTCAGGACATAATGGATTCCTTGTTTGAAGGTAGAAAGGAATTTGGCAATGTTTCAGTTTATCACCTACATCTAAATGAATACACAGGAAAAATCTGTTTCTGTGGGTTTTTGTTTTGGCTTTGTTTTTTTTTTTCCCAAAGCAAGGTCCATGTTCTTATTAAAGTTTAAAGTTTCCACATTCCAAATGAACTAAGTCTCTGCCTTTGTTTTATTCCTTTTATCAACACTTAATGGCAGAAGTCATTTAAAGAATGAATGCACTTCAAAGTACCATCAGAAGACTATGTGTGAATGGCAAACCTCAGAAGCCACACTGCAGCACTGCTGCTGCGGAAGGACTACAAGGCACCATTAAGAAGTTGCATACACCTTGCAAAAGCTGTCACAGAGATCCTGATAACTGTCACACTCCTGTCACTTGAGGTTCTTTTTGCCATATACTGATGAGAGATGCATTCTGATCCAAGGTATTTGGAACTGTTTCTAACATTCCTAGTGGCTCCGGAATCTCTTCTCATTTCAACAGACTGACTTCAGAGACAACCCTGGGAAGTCTAAAGACCTTTATATAAATGGAACAAATACAGGTGATGTTAAAACCTGCTATGTTATCTAGTCACCAGCTGATAGAAAGGTTTAGCAGCTAAAATACTCCCTGAGCAAAAGAAGAGACTGCATTTCTGCCACCTTTTCCGGAATTGGCATGGGATCCCTGTGAGAAGAATCCTCTAGCCTCCATCCAGATCTGTCTCCTTTTGCCTTGAAACACCTTGACCCTCCATTTCTAGCACCCTGCCTGCATGATCACTGAATATTCACAGAATAATGGTGAATAATGTCATCACTGTCATGATGACACAAGTCATTCTCAGTAGGGTACCTGACAGAAACCCCTAAGCACATAATGTAGGCATTCACTTAACTGAAACCATTAGTGACGACTGAGTGTCAGATGAGCTCAGAGTTTTAAATCAACTTCCTAATCAATGCCATGACACAGCCTTTTAGCTTTCTTTGGTTTTTCTCCTCTTGACACTAGAGACACAAACAATACTACACAGGGAAACTTTCCTGCCCACACCTGACATGCATATATTTCAGTCTGTCTACCAATCTAACAGACAACAGCTAATACCTGAGCTCAACAGCAAGCAAACTGCAGCTGTATCTAACATCTCAATGTGACAGCTTCCCAACTGAGCTATCAATGCTTTGTGCACCAGGATGGAAATAACAGCAAGAACCATTCAGCCATTTAAAACACCTTTCACATTAAGCTAAGCACTAGGTGGAGATCAAAGTCATTTACGAGTCTGTGGGAAATGAACCCTGAAGAAAATGCAATGGGTGGAAAAATGTCAAAGTTTAGCTGGGAATAGCTTGGTTCTAACTCTCTAGATGAGATCTCTCTGAAGCGATTGTAATTAACTAGCCAAGGATTTAAGAACAGAACAAACAACTCACCCCGTCCAGGCAAAGGAAGGATACATTTACAACAAACCCAAGCAACCTGCCAGATTCCCATTTAGGATGCTTTGCCCCACTCATCCAGCACCTGTAAAGCATCCTGCTGACCCTCTACCTTCAAAAAGATCCAGTAGCTTGTTAGAATCTGACATGACATGTGTCAGAATTCATCAACATCAGCAAAGGAGAGCAATTAATTATATTTCCTGACAGATGTTTGATCACTGAAAGAGACCTCAGGCCCAACTAAACTAAGATCAGTGACAACCAATTGCCATTACTCGTACTAAAACCCTAAAAACAAAACAAGGCTCTAGTTCAGAACGGAATCAAACTGGTTGGGATCTTCTACCTGTCAACACCTAAAGCAAAAATTACAATTCAGTATTTTATAAGGAAATGGAAAAAAATATTGGGGGGCAGAAGGACCTAAATGGGACATTGCTATTGGAAACAAGCAGAAGGGCAGGAAAGGGGCAGAGGATGGGAGAACAGTGCGAGATAGCACTAGAGGTATAGTTTGGGCCCTGCTGTCAAAGCCCACAGTCACCTCATCCACTGTACCTCTTCAGCAGGGAGCCAGCAATCCTCAGGAATTCTTATGGAGACTTTTCCACAAGTGTGGAGGATGGACTGGCAGCGTTTGCTGCCAAGGGGTTGGATATAGTTTAAAATGTGCTGCGCCTCTGGAGCAGCCTATTGGCACCCAAAGGCTATCGGCCACTAATGAGACAGCTCTCCTTGCTGCTCATGGGGTACAGAAGGGAAACCAGTCTGTCTCACAGCAAACTTCCCAGGCCCTCACTTGAACCTGACATGAAGCAGCAGCAAAAATCACTGCAAGAGAAAGAAGAGGCTTCAGGACACAGCAGATGAGGCAAGCAAATACAGAAGTGGCAGCTGCAGCTGAGGCTTGTTCAATTCAAGCTATCCAAATGCATGAATTCACATCTGAACCCCCATTTTCTGTCACAGGAGAAAATGTAACCTCTGTTAGCTTCCCAGGAACAGCAGAATCCCATTGCTCCCTGGATTTTCTAAACTGGTCAAACCTGATCCTGTCCCTCGGTAGGTCCCCCTCTGCATAGACAACAGCATGCCCCCCTTTTCACTCTTTTACTTGATTTGTGTACTAATCTCCTCAGCATCAAGTACTTTCATTTTCACCATTAGCATCTCATTTTACTCTTGCTCGTTCCCTTCCACTGGACTCTCTACCATGGATAAAGGATGTAATCCTTCAAGATCCACGACCATCCCAACCAGGATATTGTGTCACCTCTGTCCTTTTTATTTGTATTCTGCTGTTAGAGCATTTCAGGCTCTTATTTTCCAGTGGTTTCTATTTTAATGATTACAAATTTTGTTTTCTTCAAATAAAAGCCAAGACATGCAGGTTCTAGGAAAACAAACCCATGAAAATACAAAAGACTTGATAACATCCATGGCTGTTTCAATAAGCAAGCTGAAAAGGGGAGTTCACAAACAGCAAGCAGAACCAGAGTGCACCAAAAGTGAATCAGAAGCCTGGAGAGCTTTTAGATAACAAAGGTTCTTTGGTTCAGTGATTCAGAGCTTCAAGGGACCTCAAAATTTCCTGATGCTCAGGAAGAAGCACGTTCTATCCACCAGTCATGTTAGTGTGTCCACAGATGAGTCTGTTTCACAAGTATTCGTGGAAACGCAGAGATCCTGTCAAACACTGCACTGGGTATCTAGTACAGGCATGTCCTCGCATTTAAACTTTGCATCCACTGACACCAAGCTATTAATAGCCCTAACCACCCAGCACCCAGTTTGCAGTCTCCTCCTGCTGCCGCTGATGGAATCCGATGACAGATCAAAGGTCAAAGAACTAATGATTTAAAACGCATTCCAGCCTGTTGATACAGTGTCTGCCTACATGACCCTCACTTCTTCCCAGCACTTCAAGGGAGGAAAACCCAGTTCAAAGTCAAAGATCACAGAGCATCTCAAAATGTAAACTTAGGAGCCCTCCCCCTTCCCTGTCAAGCTCACTGAACTATAGACGATGGGCTTTGCAAAAGTCATCACATGAAAGAAACAGTCTGTGCCTGGAACCTAAACACACCATAGAGGATTCTGGAACTACATATTGATGTGGGCTTCCCTAAATAAGCTCAAAAGATATCTAAATCAACAGAGGGAAACTAGAACATTTGTTCCGTGATTAAGAAACTGCTTTATGCTGATTTATGGCAATGTTTTAATAGAAATTGAAAGGTTCTTCTCCATGGAATACTCTGGGTTTGTGGAATGCTTCCTGCATGACAAGACTTGGTTTTGCCTTACAGTTAACAAGAATATTAGCTGGTAATTGTCTTTTGATATCTGGCATCTCTATAGCATGTAAAACATTTGTACACAGTGAAACATTTCCACCTGGCATAGCCTAATCAAATCACAGACATTTATGCCACATAGCGAGGGCTACAAAACATTAGGAAACCATCCATATTCTCATAGCAAGATTGCTTACTCATGAGGTAATTTTTTAGTTTAGGCTGCCACATGGAAGCTAACTGTGTTTTCCAATTTATATTCAACATCAAGAAGAGAGACACCGTCTACTACGTGAAATACTCCTACCACAGATAGTACATTACCTTTTAAGATAACACAATCAGTCTCCACATGTACCAAAATCAAGCAATGTAAACTTCTACATTGTTACTATGAAAGCTTAAAACTTGTTCTGTTAAGCAATACACTCTTGAAACCAGCATTTCCCTCTCACCCAGAAGATGAATCACAGGCTTAATAATAAAGTCTTATTATAGCAATTCTGCTTGCCTCAAAACTTCCTCTCCTACTACTTGCAGGAGGGTAAAATGAACTGTAATCAACTGACAATGATAGAAAATTATCATTTGTATCAGATCACAATTTGAGATATTAAAATCTCAGCTCATGCACATTGTAATTTAGGGCTTGATCCCACACACACTTACGTATGTAACAGGCATTGCAGTGAATAGTCTTAGTTTTTCCAGAGAAGTTTTGCAGTACATTGATGCTTGGAGGAAAAACTTTTTACTTCTTTAATAAGCTATTAATTAATTCTTGTTAATGTTAATGCTTTTTAAAGACAAAAAGTAAACCAGCGAGGTCTCCAGCTCAATGTGCTCTCCCTTCAACCTCCTCATCTCATCCTCCCTCCTCTTTAGCCTGCTGCTTCCATTGCCTTGTCACCATTAACAATTTGGCATGGTAATAGTAGGGTACTCCTGGTAAAACAGAAATTAAGGCTTATTTATTACTCTATAGTAAGTAACACAGAATCCAATTAACTTGAATTTGTAACATACAACAACAGCATAAGTGCTTAGCAAGGTGACTTTGTCCCAAAACAAAGACAACTGCTCTGAATAGTTATTCCTGAGCTGCACTCCTAAATGTCTCTTATCCATCCCCTGTCCATCACTCCCTTGTTAACTCTAGCTCCAGGTCAGCTGCTGACTGCGTGAGATTCTTTGCCTGTCAAGAGGCTGATGGAGCTCATCTTCTGGGGGACAAGCCACAACAGTTTCAGCTCTTTGTTTTGTTTATCAGCTCTTCTCTGGAGCTACAAATAGACCCAGCTCCCCTTGCCAGGCAGATAGGACAGACCTGCTGTATACACATGGTTCTCAACAGGCAGGTAGCAACAGCGAGCTGCATCTTGTCACGGGGGTATGGAAACACATCGGTCTGCAGAGGTTTTACTGTCATCTTTATCAGGAAGCAGTTACTCTCTTCCGAGAAAGATTCCAGAGATGGATGGAAATGGAGAGGGATGATTGTCTGATCACATTACATGACACACCAGCATGTCCTTAGCTGGCTGATGCAGCATGGTGGCTTAAGTCACCATGTCCTACAGTGCATCAGCCACCACTGACGTGCATGCTAAGCAGTCACAGAGTGTCTCTGACATAACCTAGGGAAGCAGGATCACGATCATATCAAATATGCTTTATAGTATGATGTAACCACAAGGCTGAACGCACGGATGGAAATGCAAAGTAAGAAAAGGAATCTCCTACAGAGCAAAGGAAAAATAGGATCACACTGAAACTCTGCTACTTACAACTTGCATGACAGCTTTGTGGGGACTTCTCCACATCTTCACTAGACTATCTAAGTCCATGAGTAAAATCGGAAGCATTTTCAGCAGGTATGACAACAGTCAGACAAATATGAGCTTGTTCATGTCTTTCACACTGTAGATGTATGAGCTGAAATCTCAAGAGCAACCTTTAGTATACAGAAAGGAGAAAGACAACCAAGCCACCTGTAGATACAGCCGATATGCTCTGGTCCCAGTATCAGTTGTTCCCTCCAGCTAGCAATATACTGTATAAACCAAGGGGGTCTAACACCATCTCCTGCAGAGTCACAGTCATGACAAATTAAAAACCCATTAGAGTAAGAGGAAACAAACCACTTGAACAGCTGCGTCCCACTTGTATGAACCATATGGTCAGACAACATGCAATATAAGTAACTAACTATGTGGTTTAAAGAAAAACTACATTCACTTAAACGAGACAACAATAAACAAGCTCTGCAGCTCAGGTGTAAGATTCAACAGAGAACTTGGACCAACCTCCCATACACACCCCCTTTCCTTTTAGACAAATAAACACAAAAAAGATGACGTTTGCTGGCAAACTCAATTCATAAGGCACAGAATGAGGGTAAAATCTCCAAGATTCACTGGCCCTCTCAGTTTAAACTGGGATGTGCAGATGCTACAAAGAGGCAGAAGCCACACTGTCACACAGCGGAGGGCCATAAACTTACAAGGCGCAGGCCAAAAGGAAGGGAAAAGCACAGGGAATGGCGGCCCATAGAGGGCTCACACCGTGGAAGACAGATGACCGTTTGTGCAAGAGGTCTATTTGGGATCAGGGAAAGAGGAGTCCAAAAGGAGTAGGACACCTGAAAGCATATGGGAAGCCAACAGAAAGGTGGGAGGCTCACACAGCAGAGGCTTGTAGGGAGCCAGGGTTGCACAAAATTCTTTGAGGGTCCCCCAAAAATTGAGGCTGAGACTCAAAGCCCTCAGAGGCTGGGAACAAGAGTCAACGGAGGCCAGAAAGAATGGGAGGCTCAAAAGTGGAGCCCCCAGGCAAGTAAGACTCCAAAAAGCAGGAAGCCTCTATTAAAGTGGGAGTCCCAGGAAATCACAGCCCATGGAGAGGGAGACCCAGACAGTCAGGGAGCCCCAAAAGCATGGGAGACCAGGAGAGGCGGAGGCAGAAAAGGAGGGAGGCTCAGAAGATAGGGCCCCATGGCTGTGCAGTCCTAGAGAGCTAGGGAGGCCCACAGGAAGCCTGGAGAGTCCCAGGCCATGGGAGGGGAGCCCCAGAGAGCAGAGGCCCACACAGGAAGTGGAGACCCAGCCCCACACACTGAAGACCCAGCAAAATGGAGGCCGCTGGCAAGCGAGCATGTGCCTATACAGTTATACATGCACAAGTATGTATAAATATGCATGAGAGCAATCACTCCACTGTTCCTTCCATTTAGGTGAAACCCAACCACAAGAGAAGCAAGCAAAGAAGATTTTTCGGGCCACTCAGCTCAAAAGCTCCAGCTCAGCTCTTTCCAAAGGGCACAGTGTCAGCAGAGCTGCCGCAGATATCCCTGTCTCCTGCTCCTTTCCCTTTTGGAACAGTGCTCTGCACTGCCTGCTCACTAAAGGCTCCCCTCTTAAAATGATGGGTAAGGCTCCCCCTTGCCCCAGCACACTCTCCTCAGTAACCATCCTGCACATTTCTCAAAGGTATCAGTATCCATCAGGGGTCTTTTTTGGTGGGTTTTCTGAATTGCAGGTACTTAGTTTCAGCAATCAATTCAGTTAAAAGTAGCTTAATGGTCAGAACTAACTCTAATGATAGGCACTGGTTCCTATTAAGCATTTGAAAAACAAAACCAGCCACCATTTAACCAAATCCTCAAAAAAACCCACTTAGATCAAACACAAGAAGATACTATTTTCTCAAGTATACTTGCGCTATCTTCCTTTAAACCCCATCACATGACACAATATAAACATACCTTCACCATATACATGGAAATAACAGGAAATGGATACAATACATTTAAAACCAAGTCACCTATTTACACTGGATTTCTGAGAGGCTGGTGGGGCCTCTCCTCCTATCACAGAACCCCAGACTGGTTTGGGTTGAAGGGACCTTAAAGCCCATCCAGCTCCAACCCCTGCCACGGGCAGGGACACCT
>WYDI02003090.1:0-18160 GCA_009867235.2 Psittacus erithacus | reverse complement strand
AGATACTGGAAGGCTGCTATGAGGTCTCCATGCAGCCTTCCCTTCTCCAGGCTGAACAGCCCCAACTTTCTCAGCCTATCTTCATACGGGAGATGCACTAGCCCCCTGCATCATCATCATCATCCAGTTGAAACTAGTAGGCCAGTGCACTCATAGGTACATAAATTTATAGACAGTGACAGTTTCTACTCCAAAGATCAAAAGTGTACAATGTTTTCAACAGCCCATAATATTACAGATCTCCTGTATCAGCATGGTGGGCTTGCTGAGGGAAGAGGAGGCACCAAGTCCTTCAGGCAGAGTTTAGCCCCCACCCTGGCACACTCTAGCAATCCCCAGTCATGGCCGTGTTCTTCTGGCTCCAGCTATGCTCTGCTCTGTGCAGGTAAAGCATGGGAGCTCAGCTCCCAGAACAACATGGGCTTCTGTGGCAGCTTCCCAGCTTGACTGGGTCTGAGACCAGCAGCAGGGCTGGACTTAGACTTGTGTCCTGCCTCTTGCGAGGAGAAGGGCCAGGCTATACAAGCTGTAAGGAAACTACGTCTTTACACAGCAGGGAGGCTTAGAGGAAGCTGGGAAGTGAATGAAACACAACTTACACCCTGTCACATACTATGAGAAAGTCAAAACACCTTGTCAAATAATAATAGAAGCTTTCATTAACTCTCTTTAAATGCATATTAATGGAATGTACTACTTTGGCTGTGGAACTCCAGGCTAGAGAACAAATAGTTCAGCAAATGAAACAAATAGCTTAGAAGACTTTTTGAAGGATTAGGCATGTACATGAATAATAGCAACATGCTGACAGGTTGAAAAACTGCAAGCATTGGTATTGGTGATGTTTCACAGCCTAAACTGATCACTGATTGGAGAAATTTCTCTCCTTTATCTGTTTTGCATGAAGTTCAGGTACATTATGCCTTTAGCTGTTGTCTTTGATATAGGCTGCTGTTGGAGGTAGAGAAGATCCTCAAGACTAATGGTCCATGGTTCTATTATTTGGGGGGAGAGGGTTTATTACCAGTTGTTTATAATATATTATTAAAAAGCCAAGCTGTCACAATTTGGTTTTGAAGCAGAGGCAATAAGCAAGTGCATATGTGAAATTTATGTCTCTGTGTATTTCAAAAAAAGAACATAAAGAAAGGCTCTTAAAAAAAAAACAGTCTTGTTTTCCTCCCTTGTATCCTCTGATCCCATTTGAGTGGTTATGGTTTGGATTCATACAGATAGGAAACATCTTTAGAGACTTTTCCATTTCAATTTAACAAATTTATTCTGTTGGTTTCTTTCTACTAAATAACTGGAGACAGGTTTTTAAACCAATTGCTGCACAATGAGCCACAAGAAAAGGCAGCAGGCCAGAGAGATGCTTATAAGGCAGAAGGTTTGAAGTATACTGACAAGGTACTACCCAGTTTACAGCTCTTATCTGTCAAAAGCAGCAGAACAGAATGAGGGCAATTAGACTTTCTAGCTGGTCTGCTGACCTGTGAGAATAAAGGGAGTAAAAATGCCAGTGTGCGATAAAGCAAGCAATGTTTGCAAAGCAATAACAGAATATGCATAATAGCTCAAGAAACATCTTTAGGAAAAAAATTATTAACTTTATACTTCTGGTTTTATTAGGAAAAATATAGGGGGAGAGAACCACCAGCAGCTGTGTGGAATAGAGCTAGCTTTTCAGGAAGATACTCAGGGCCAGATCTTGCCTCCTACTTCTTCATATGTTTCTGCTCTTCAGGCCCATGGAAATACGCCAGGAAAAATTAATCGGGAAAGGCCCATATTATCTCTTCTGCATAGTTCCCATGTAGTGTCTCAGAGAAAGCCTGTGCAGCTAGGCAGCTGGCTGGAAAAGCTGCCAGACGGGGGAAAACTGTCCTTGACTCCCACAGATCCCAGAGGAAGTGACAGATTTCAGTGGGACATCTCTTTCTTGTTGATCTGAGACAATCTGAAGAATGCTGTCACTGAGATTTCCTTCTACAGATGAAAAGCAGGAGCTGATTTGGGTGTCAGGGTTTTTAAATACTGTGAAGGCTCTGGGCAGAAAGATGATTGCTGATACAATGACAGTGTTCTTAAACTGAGTACTGATGGGTCACTGATTGAATCCTAGATCATAAAGTCTGCAGTTGCCTCAGAAATATTGTAGGAGAGGATTTAGACTTGATGAAAGGAAACAGAGGCAGTCTAAGTCCTGACTTGCTCCCACACAACCCACTCCCTCCCCTACCACTTACCCATACCCTACCTTCCATTTTAGGAGTTTCCAGTCTTTTGGTAACCAGGGAGGAGGAACGATGTCTTTAAATGTAGCTGTTTGTCCGCTTTAGTATATTATGAACATAAAGTTATGATCCAGCCTGCTGATTTACAGAAGAAATATCAAACAACCTTCATTTCAGTTTCCCATTAAGTAATGCACATCCTTCTCTTTCTGATCCAGTAGAAAATCCCGTGAAGTAGGAAAGAATACATCCTGGAATTTGCATTGATAAATTACTCCCAACTGAAGTGCCTCTCCAGTTGGATCTGTGAGGCATGTGGAAGGGTCACAGCCTTCATGTCCTTAGCCCCTCAGGTCCTTGAGGGAATTCTGCATCACTTCCATTAAACATCTTTAGAGTTCTCTCCCCTCCTCCTCCATCATTTCCTGCTGCCTTTGCTGTCTCTACCACTCCTGCAGCAGGGCTCACTAAGAAACTGTTCTGCTGGTAGCGCCCTCCCATATGGCTATGCACTAATCCCCCCTCCCACACACTTAAGTGCAAAGAGGGGAGAAACTATAGATGTGGAAGAAAAGCTTCACTGAGCAGCAGTGTCTGATATCCAGATTATGTCTGGTGATTAAAAGGTGCAAAAGAAATATGCTAAAAGGTATTGCTGTTTTCTTCCCCATTACTTGCAACATCTGCATCCTGAATTTGCAAAGAAAGAGTTTTCTGGAGAGTCTTAGAAATGGGAGACAGTTTGCAATCTCCTTTCCTCCCCACTTACAATGCCAAGGTATTTGACACAGGATTTTTAATTATTATTTTTGCTTCCTTGTCTATTCTGTTTGGTCAAAAGAAAAATCAGCCCTGGAACTCACTGAAGTGCAAAGGAAGTTTGGAAAAAACCCCAAAAGTTATTGGAATGAGATTTGGGAGGCTAACTTTTTGAAAAAGCTCTGCTCCTCTTTACAATGAAGCTTGCCTTTTTTTTTTTGTATCCTAAGAAAGCACATTAAGAACTACACCATTTGCCAAGTGTTTGCAATGATGCGCTGTCAGCTCACTGCTTAGCAGCTCACTCACTGCATAGGGGTATCCTGGTATTATACATGCTGTCATGTTTCATTGTCTAACACTTGCCTTGATGCTGCCTCACTCACTAATAGCATGTTACATCAGGTTTCTCACTTGGGAAATACTGAGATGGCCTTCTGTGCCATCCAACCCACTGAGCTCACCAGTGACTCAAACAGAGAAGCAATATCATGGTTTATCTAGGTAGCAGATTTCCTATACTACAGAAGTCACAATGTATTTACACAGAATTTCATGCTAAGTAGAAACTCAGCATCAGTGTAGCATGACTATCAGGCTCCTTGAAATGTCAGTAGGCATTTTAAAACTTATTTTTCAAAATGAGGTAGTGATTCCCTGTGAAAGAAAACTATAATCTTTAAACTAGAAAAAAAAAACAAAACAACAACCCAAGCATATAAGTAACTTTTGCTTTACCCACACAACAGCAGCTTGAGAGTATGCTTTAGTGATTAAATGAGGTAACATTCAGACTTAAGAGCTCCTGGGTAGGAAATCTGAGGTTCCAGCCTCATCAGTGACAGCAAGTCATATAGGGGATTTGGGGCCTCATATGACTGTCAGCTGATTGCATCTTGCAGGTCATGGCTTCCCCCTCCCAGAGCATCCTGTTCTTCAGAATCTCTGTTGTAATACAGTGGAATAGGAGAATCAAAACTGAGGATCAGAATCCTATATTATTAAAAACCTTTGAGAACACATAAGAAAACCTTGACTTGAACTCAATAAATAATAGCCAGATCTCAGAGGTCACAAGAATGCTGATTTTGCAGGTGAAGGTCTTTGAAAAACCTACTGTGCTGTTTTCAATACAGCTGTGTTAAGGCCTTTTATTCCCAGAAAACAATCATCTCAGTGAGATTTGTAACTGTAATAAACAGCTAATGCTTTTTTACTTAGGTCAAGAGCTTCGAAACACTGGCTTTAATATACTATGGAAGAGATTTCTTTAGTTAGAAGTGTACTAAGTAAAATAGAGGTCTTTTCTCAACTGCCTCTTTCACCAAACATAAAAATCAAGAGTATAAGCCTGTGGATTTTATATATGTATACAACTTGAAACTGTCTTAGTGCATGTATGTTTTTAATGGACTACGCATTTCTATACAACTGTATGGGAAACAGACAAAAATACAGAACCTTTTGAAAATGCAAATGTTAATGCAGACTGTACCTAGGGCTGGTACTGTGTACAAAAAATGGGAATCAAAAGCTGTTGTTAAATGAGTCTGACAGAAAAAAGCAACACAAAGAGTTAAAAATGATAAATGATTATGGAGGTAGTGTAGTTCTGACACATAGGAGATGAGTCCATTCACAGCCAAAGAGCCCAACACCTCTCTGCTGTTCACCTCAGTCACAAGCACAGTGGTTTTGCTGTTAAGGCACAACTGGCTCCACACACATAGTAGACAAAAGAGGCAAACTGATTTAGTTAATACCTGCAAAGTTCTGTACAGGACCTTCAAATGGATTAATAGTTTCTCTTCAATAAAATATTACAACTCCTCCTGAAGAACAAATTAAACCATTTTCGGTTTTCTGCTACTTTGTGCATCAGGAGTGGTATTAGTAGTCATCAGGACATGAAGGTTCTCTGATCAAGAGACTTATCTTGCACATAAGAGCAGAAGACTGCCTGAAATAAGATCCTCCATTGCAGCTAACATAATGTATACTACAATGGGACATGGAAAGCTAGATAATTTTTTAGGAAGCCAATATCGATAAATCTTAATTAAAAGAAATCTTCCTCTTCATTAATTCTTTTGGAATTACTCAAATCTGTACATTAATTCTTACTAATTTTCTCAATAAGCTGTCTTTAATACAATTATTCTGATGATTGCCATGCGCACAAATAGATTTTTCATGGGAAAATTTGTTATTGGTAATTACAATTTTTGTATTAACACAGCAAACCAAGTTAGTCAGTGAAGGTGGTTTAATCTAATCCACTTCATTTAATTTTGTAACAAGGTGAGTGAAGGCACTTGGCTAGTTATCATGTCTTAGCCAAGGCTATGGCAGCAGTTTACAAACAATACTAACAGGACCCTGGTGAATAAAACTGTGGAAATCAGTACTCTAAATCTGCTAGAACATGTACATAAATGGCTCCTGATCAAAAATAAAGCCAGATAATATAAGAATTTTTAATTTTAACCAAGAAGAAACTTGCTACGATGCTATTTTTATCAGCATGACCCTTTGTTTGCCTGAGGAAGTTTTAGTAAGAACAAAAACACTCAGAATTGCATTGCTTACAGCATTTGGTGTACTCAGCTCATGAGCAGCTCTGTAAACTCTAACATCTGCATCGCTTCCCTGAAGCCTACTTATCCAAGAGTATGTTAAAAGCATTTGAAGGGATGCATGAAACTATTACAAAAAATCTGGTTCTTACGCTTAAGTACATACTAAATGTAGTAATGTATGTTTTATAGTCTTTGAAGTGTGCTGCATTTAATACTTCAATTATCTGATTTTTATTGCAATTCTTCTAGTTCTAAACAGAAAGTAATTTTAATTATTGCATCTTTCTCTCAATGTGTTATAGGTGCATTCAATATAGATGGCGGTTGTATGGTATGTATTGTGGCACTTTAAGAAGACACATGGATATACACATCGCCATTTGCAGTTCACTTCTGTGAACTGCATACCAACTGTTTTTTTTTTATCAGCTTTATTTTCAACTAGGAGTTCAGTAGTACAAATAAGAGAGGAAGCCATACTTGAAACGCTCAAATAAAAGCTGAACAATTATCCATGCAAATGTGTAACATTTGCCAGAAAAGGAATGCAGACAGTACTTGGACTCTAAACAACAAAACTGTCTCACAGATTGTTCATCATTATGGTGACACAATTTATTTTCCAATTCCATATAAGTTGATAAGGTTTTGAGCTTGTTAGTTAAAGAGGCCACCAGAGTTTGTATGTCTCATAGCTGGCCCATCAACTGCATTTCAGTGGGTAGCCCATCATGTCCCGTCGGTGTCCCTCTCCTCTCCACTCAGAGGAGCAGGCTGGGCACTGAGGAAGAATTTTCTGCCTCAAAACCCTTTGGCATAGCAATGCCTTGCTGCTGAACAAAATCAGAGCATAGCAGAGTCCAGTGGCAGCTCGGTGTGCTTGTCTAGACACCTCAGGCTCGTCACCCAGTCTATCCCCACAGAGAACAGATAGGCTGCTCAGCGATTACTCTATTCCTTGTGTCCCAGACAACAGATGGGACGAAAGGAGCAAATTAAAGTTGCTTTAGCTGCAGTGGCCCCAGGGGATCTGCAGAATGAAGCCATTCTTCAGCCATGCCCTTTCCACTGCCTGTCCTTTCCTGTACTGGGAGGAGGGGTGAGGGTAATTCTCAGCTGTCTACACAGCTGTACCCTTTTTCCAAGGCTCTCCTGACACCTGGGAATTCCTTCTACAGCCAAACAGCTTTAGAACTGCTTGGCTTTGTGCTGTAATACTAGAGGGTCTGAGGGCAGGATTACCCCTGCTGAGCTCTACTTCCCACATGTCATCTTTGCATGTGGCTAGCTGCTAGCCAAGCTGGGTGGAAATGGAAAACAACTACACGTGTTGACAAAGAATCCAGGCTTGGAAGTCTGCTGTGGTCTCAACAGCAGCTCAACTGCGTATGACTGGCAGAGCAGTGACAGCCCAGGCCTGCACAAAAATACTCTGCTAGTGTGTAAGAGATCAGACAAAGCTTTATTCCTGAGCACAGTCCAATGTGTGAACCTTGAACTTCAGAGGCGAGTCTGGGCTTAAATTCAGGCTCAGACCTGTGCTTGGCAGAGCATCAACCCAGCTATGTGACTCCAGCAGAGTCAGGACATGGCCATTAAGGCTACAAAAACCCCTGTAAAAATACCTGGCAATGTCTGGCTTCTTATTTTAATGTTACCAGAAAGAAAGAGGTGGTATATGTCTCTGGTGGCTTTTGCAGCTTTTGTTTTGTGAAGCTATAACATTTTCCAAGATTTTCACAGAATGGTATTAGGAAAGAGGAATATGAATATTCTGGAGTCATGCAACAGTAAAGGACCCATAGTCCTTGCAGTTTTACTGAGTCAGCTCACAACTGAAGACTAGTGCACTTGCCTACTCTGACTGTTAATGCAGCTAACAGTTCAGATTTGAAAGGAATTTGCTACTGGTTTTATCTTCCAAACTCTTGAATCCTCATGCAGGTTACTATGCTTTATCTAGCTTAGGTTTCAGAGATAATTGATTCTTAAAGATTTCGCAGGATCCATCCACTTATTGAACAATTCACACAACTGGGACTATGCCCTGCTTAACTTAAAGGGAAGGGTACAGAGTGGTTTTTATACTATGTGGGTCATTCCTGTTAGTTTTCCAGTTTGGGTTAACCCAGATTTCAATGATTGCTTGCTTATCATGGAGAAAAGTACAGTCATGAATATCAACAAAAGGTTCCTTTATCTAAATTTCTCCTGTATTTTTAAAACAAAAGAAAATTTGTATTCAAATAGCTGGAATCTATAAAACCAGAAAAATGTCAAAGCATCTCTAAACCTGTTCCAGAAGTGGTGTTCCTTGGAGGTCTGTATGGCTCAAAATCATGACAGGTGATGGATGTGGTGGCTGCTGGCAGTGGATAACCTCTAACTCTTAGAAGCAGAAGGATTTTTTAATTTATTTATTTAAATAATAAATTATGTTTTAAAAGTTAGATGAAGCAAAACAACCAAGAAGAAAATACATAATCATAACACAGCAAGATTAGGCCTTCAGATGATCTTAAAGCTCTATGGTAATTAATGGCCTTTAACCAAGCTGTATGGTATTTGATGGGCTTTAACCCAGCTGTATTGTATTAGCCCCTTTTTAACTTGGCTATGCAACTGCAATTACAAATAGCCTTAGAAGATGTGCTGGTGCTCAAGAAACAAACTAGATTTTTGATTTGCAGAAAAAGGTTATTTATTGAGCTAGTTCTGTATTTGCCATGTGCTCTAATCTGGCCCCACTGCTTACAGGACCATAGAATCATAGGAGATAAAAGTAATTTCAGATAAAAGTTGCATAACCCAACAAAGTCTGTGTTTGTTTGTATACAGGAGTTACCAGTTCACTGATGTGAAGAGAAATGAACAACTTGTCATGATTATTTGCTGGATTTTTTTACAGTTTAAAGCACATAAACAGAGCACACTTGTTTATCCCACCTGAGGTAATAGCAAGAGTCACCTCCTCAATAGAAGAGGTCTAACCTGCTAGCTGCATGCCCTTCATGTGACAGAGAGAAGTCTGATACTAGAAAAACATCATAGGAGAAATGAAGAAGGAATCTGATAAGATGGACTATCTAGAAGTAATGAGACTTTAAGATGGATAATACCTCAGTGCATTTGTCTTGCTTATAGAAGTTATTGCACTATTTTAAAAGCATACATTTTGTTCCTTATACATTTACATCTTGCCACTCACTTTTCCACCTTTCATGATAAAAAGGGTTAAAGTTGCCAGGGATGTTTAGAGTACCACATACAATGCCACATTTCCTGTTGACTCAGATCCTGCCACATACAGACATAAGGAGTAACTGCTGCTGCAACAGCAAGCTGGACGCAGCTAAGAACAGAGCACATTTGGTGGCTGCAGCAATTCCATACAGAAATATTTCACAAAAACTGAGAGAACAATGGTGTTTCTGGTTAAAAACATGTACTAGTGTCTGAAGACAGAATATAAGGGTAGTTACACAGAGGGAAAAAGTTTTATTTGCAATGGAAGTTAAAAAAAATGTAACACATGGGAAGGGATCCATACAAGGGGTTCAAGTCACGTCTGCCAAAAGCAAGGAATCTGCAGTAATGCATTGCACTCACTACAAACTGGAAAGGAATTTCAGACCAAAACAAATGCATAAACATACAGTCAGAAAATGCTCTGTTTATGGTAGATAGCATTTTTCCTTGGGTATTCTAAAATGTAGAAGAATAAAAAGAAAAAAACAAAACCAAAGCTTTATAACCATGTAATAAATGAACCGGAATGAATTGAAATACAGCTACTGTAATGGAATTCAGAGTAATTAAAGCAAGGGTATAAAAATATTGCTGGGAGCCTAGTTTAAAACAAAAGAAGCCCTAATAGTCTTTCAAATGTGAGCATGTGGCAAGTTGTACTCCTAAGAGCAGATGTACCTCCACAGGATTTGTAATAGCAGAACAAAAAGTCCCATATGTGCTCAGGTTAAAAGCACTCCCTGGATAAAGATGATCAAATTGGTACACAAACCTGCCTCCAGAAGGGGATGCAGAAGATAATCCTAAGGAATTTGATTAAGTGCTTAAGAGCCTATAATGCATTCAGGAAGTAATACACTATATTATTGCAGGTACCAGGGTATTTATGCATTATGTAAAAACCCTGTTGGCACTGAAAGTTAACCTAAAGAGTGAGGCTGGCCAAACACTAAAATGAGACTTTGTTGAGACAGTATTGGTATTGACTGGATGAATTAACTGTTTGGATGCTGTAAGAAAAAACATATTAAAATAATGTTCATGGTGCCACTGCAGTAAAACCAGCCAGTACTGAAGTGTTCCTTCATGGGGCCAGTGAGAATACTGATATTTCTAGATAAAGAGTCATTCTGGTGCATCCTTGACAGAGAAGCTGTAGGAGCTGCACTCACAACTCTTTCCGGAAACTTAAAAAAAGGCATCTCAGAATCATAAATGGCACACAATAGTACTGAAATAACAGTATGGTTTAGAAACAACCCTAAGATCTCTGTCGGTTTAAACACACGTGTTGGGATGGACCCATCCAGCAGGATTCCTGCCCACTAGCATCTGTGTAAAACTGAGGTTTCTGTAATGTAGAGGAACACTTCGGATTGCTCAGAAGAGCTGAGGCTGTAAAAGCACATATCAGAGGTAAAACACAGGAGCTTGTAAAGGCTTATACTTCCCCATAGTAAAATCCAAAATCTGCATGAAAATATGTTTTTTTAGAAATATGACTCAACACTGTTACATCTTTCCAGAATACAAACCAATTTTGATAAATTCAAATGTGAAATATAAAATGACTCAAGCTTATCAGAGCCTGAGAAAATAACTCCTGAGGCAGTTATGGATTGCACTGTTTTAAGTGATGGGGTAGAGTGGAAAAGCCTCCATGCTGCGTTCTTTTACCCCAGGAAAAATGTCCCCTCCCCTATACAGGAAAGATGATAGGAGTTGGCCTACCTTCTTAACTCGGTCTGTCTCCACACTCCATTTGCATTGGAGATCTCTAGTTACAGTCATTGTGCCATCCTGTTTTTGTTTCAAGAATAAAAACTTTCTACCACTTAGTACACTCCCAACACCAAGCTGGGACTCGGGACAAAGACCAAGTCTTTGGCTAAATATTCACCCTGCATGCACTTAATACATACAAAATTCATATTGTTGAGATGCTTTGGGATTAAAAAAATAAGTGACCAGCCGACACCTGATGTCCATAAAAATTAATCCAACTGATCAGAAGATGAGTCTGCTGTGTCCTGGAAAGTGCTCCCAACTACTTTTCCAGAGATGGAGGTGCTGCTCTTGTACAGAGATGAATGCAGAGTGAAGAAGACATACAGCTTCTGTTTTGATAGTAAGGGGTTTGCTAATGCACGGTTTGATGGCTTATTTTTCTAAGAGCCCCACTGGCCACAAATCTCGAAAGGAGCAGTTGCAAAGGTCCTCAAGCTATCCAGGAAAAAAAATATCACATAAGGCAGAGCAATTAATGGGTTGCTGTATACGTATTGTACGCTATATACTGAAAAGTAATGGAGCAGTATAAGAGCATAGATGTTTCATTTTAAAAATGGTCTTTCCTTGGCTAGAATTGTAATAACACATTTGCAAAAATACAAATTTTGCTTTTTAATACTATTACTATTGAGAGATGCCAAACATACGCACCCTGTGTGTCACAACTCTTCACTTGGCTTCCTATTTTAAATAGCATTCTTACAATACAAACAATAACAATGCTCCTTGAAAGCAATTTTAAAGACTCGTGATCCATGTTGTCAGCCTGAAGGGAGATGGGGAATTAAAAACTGAGAGAAATATTCCAGTTACAGAACAATAGACAGCACAGACAACTCTTTTTAGAACTGTATCTGTCATAGCCTATTCTCTGATTCACATTCATATGATTCTATGATGATCCTATTCAGTTGTATACCAGGACAAACTTTCTGCAGCGCTAACATCCCATTGTTGTCTCACTGAGTGCATATGTGTACTTTTTCTTCAGTACTGAAAGCACAGAAAAATAAATTATGGGAAACAGTGCTTTAGGATTCTCGCTGTGGAAAATTACTGCCAGGAACACAACAAATCTGTGCCAGAACACAGCCCTGTGGAATTCCAATACCTCTCAGCCAAAAGGAGAAAATAAAGACGACCCTCTGAATCACCGCAGGTAGACTGCCAGCACAGGGCTTCACTGTGCTGTGACCAACTGACACTCCTGTGGGGTGGTGGTAGAAAGCATCAGCGATCTGTCAGTCCTGGAGCAATCATGTGTAATAAAGCTCATCTGTTATGGGCACCTACTTGTGTTGCATAGCTAGGCAGGGAAAGCATTTTCTTCTTGCTAAAAATACTTCTTTCCCCTCTCTAAAATGACAATAGTGTAACTTTGCCTGACCTATTTTTCATCATTATTCATTCTGTGAAAATCTTGTAAAATTGATACCTGATTTCCAGATGCTGTTGCTTACCTTCCTCAATTATTAACAAGTGTAATAATTATCCCTTTTCATCATCACATGGAACAGGGTATGGATGTAAAGACTACAATCACATCACCACCCACATATCCAAGCATGTTTATAGCATCAGAAGATCCCTCTATTGGTTTTAATCAGTAAACTGTATTACACATGCATTTTTTGTCATGATCTAATGACCTAGGGTAGAGCACAAAAAGTGTAGGGGAAAGACAGACCAAAATGTCTGACTTAATATATTCAAGAGTGGTGCCAGGTGAGGCCAGAAGCCTTCAGTGGATGGAGCACACTGTGTGTGCTGATTCTGAGATGGGTCTACAAAGAAGAGATGAGAGGAGTAGAGAGGTGAGACTGGTAAGGGGTGTGCCAGGGCACTACTGTGTAACAGGAAAACTTCACATCTTAAAAATGTTCAGAATGACTTCAAAAGTAAAAACAAGGGGTATTTCTGTGCCATAGTATCTTCACAGCTGTATGTGTACCAGCAGAGCTGTGCCATCTGGGCTTCCTATTACCAACATGGCCAACAGGAAGAGCTTGTCTGCCAAATTAGCTGTCCCGTCTCCTGAGGCCAGTGACAGACACCCTCACCTAGCCCTTCTAGCTGAGATGATTGAAGATGTTTGGCTTCACAGCATCTGTCCATCAGCATCTGTCCATCAGCGTCTGCCAGCTCAGAGTTACCACGCCACAGCTAGGCCAACAAAAGACATTCTGTCACACTCTGGACAAAGGTGGATGAGTTAGCACTAGCTACCTTCATCAGCACTTTAAATCACCCCATGGACCTTGCCTGAAATGGGCTGGAGCACAGTCTCTTCTGCCTGCACATACAGGGGGCTGCAGCCTCCAGAAGAGCTGCAAGAAGAGAATAAGGTCTTCTGTGGTCACAGCTGTTCGCAGATATTTGCTGCCAATGTCTTTTCATGGCCTGAGCAACATGAATCCAAGCAATAAAAGCACACACTGGTGAACAGTGTTATATCTACACCTGTAACTGTTTCTGGCACAGCTGTATCAGCAGACCTTTGGAGTACTAAAGCTTGAAGCCACCAGTCCCTGCTCTCAGAGCTGTGAGGCATTGAGATGTTCACCCACCATAGCTAAATCCAGCAGGGATCATTAAATGGAGCTCCTGACAGCCGGGATTCACATCTCAGGAAGCTCAGCTCACTAGCGTTACAAGCTGCTTGTCTAGGAGATGATCTGTGGCATGGGCATAACAGAACACAGCCCACCGTGCCACCTTCGCTGTGCATCAGCCACCCTCCCGGAAGGGGCAGTGAGGACAACCACAGGCTGAATGCTCTTAAACTGCCATCACACAAATGTCCTGGCTTCAGGAAACTGGGCTCAGGCCCGAGCCAGCTGTTGGGAAAAAAGGAGAGTTAGCAAAACACTGAGAAGAGAAATCAGACTGAGATAAAGGGAGTCTGGTTGCAGGTGAAAAATGGAACTGGAGCCCAAGTGAGCAGGATGGGACAAAGAACAAATGATTTGGGCAACTGCTCTCACCCTCCTGCTGCCCAGCCCATCTGCTTAGAATTTACTTTCAAAACAAGTTCTGTTTGCCTTATGTCTGTCCTGATCCAAGCCCCCATCTTGTCTCTTATGGATCTGGTGCTGTCACTCAAAATCATTTAGAGCAAAAAAGCCAAATTGAGAAACAAAGAAAACATATTGTTTAACATACACATTCCTCACCCTGAGAAGTTTCTTTCAGCTGTGTTTTCTTTTCACTTTTTCAGGTCAGAGCCTCCTGGCTGGTTTATTACAGCATTTAAAGACGCCAATGATTTTATATGACTGATTGGGTTACAAGTTCATCACAGGACCTGGCTGTGTCTGACATTTAGGTCCAAACAACTGCATACTGTTGGAGAACTCCAGCCCCCCATGACATCCACTCACTGACCTCCCCTTCCAGAAGAATGAGGTCAGCAGTATAATGAGCTCTCCAAACCGATCTGGTAACAGCCTGATCCACAGTTTTTCTCTGCGAGAGAGAAGCTACGGAAGGAGCCGTTTGGACAAAAAGGGCTTCAGCTCCACCCAGTGGCAACGAGGAGCTTTTCCAAGCGTTCGCCTGCTGTGGGCTCCTAGTGCCCGGCAGGCACGCGGCCGTGTGGTTCTCAGGCGGGACGCTACAGACCTCTGCTTGGACACTGCCTATCTGAACAGTGTTGTTTGCTGTTGCCTGCGCCGCCAAACGCTAGGGGTTAATCCTTACTCTGGGATTACCCAGCACCGTCCTTTTCCGCATTTGCAATTTTGAACATTTCACTAATGAGCTTCCAGATAACCAGCTGGCTGAGCACAGCGCGCCATGACCTCCTCTCTCTCTCAGCAGCGATTTGGGTGGTGATTGAGATGCGAAACTTCTCTTTTCTAACTCCTATGCCTGCCTTTTAACTACTTCTTTACTTCGCTGATGAGGCACCACTTTCTAACAGAGCCCTTGAAACTATGTTTAGAGCTGGGGATGCTTTTAACAAAGGATTTTTCCTGTCCAAGTTCAAGAACAGAATGGCCCTTTAAATGAACATTACAGTTTGAATGTCAGGGGCCTTAAGAAATTCAAAGCCCGCTCAGCTCTGTTGGTTGGCCAATAATTAAATAGTTCACATCTGATGTAATTAATGCTCAAATACACATCAGGATCTCAGCTCTAGGGCAAAAATGAGTGACAAGTGAGGGTCGGGCAGATCACCTCACCCACCCCACAGACCCCTCACTATCACCATCAGCTGGATGCATTATGCTTTTTGGGTGGCACTGAAACTCCGCTTTGCGACTCTCTGGGGAACAGGTTCTGGATTAGATGGACTCAAGTCCTGCGTATAACTGTAAAGTGTTAGAAACCTTTATTCTGTTTCTCATCACTGTCCCTCTTCTTCCTACCTGCCCTGGGTACTCTTGCTGAACATTCTGGAAAGTGTGTCTCATTTTTACCTCTATCACTCCTATGTCAGTATCATTATTGTGGTTGTATTTACATTTCAAAGTGTTGAGCCTGTAGCATTCGTCCATGAGATTATGGTTAGATGCAGTGCTTCATTTTCAGCTAAATATTCCAAAACATATGCAAAGTCTGAAGCATATTCTAAACCAATGTGTGCTGCGTGCAAGCAAAACCGGGTTACGTTTTCCTGTCTGAAAAGCTTCCAAACCTATTCACTTTAAGCATTCCCTTGTGCATGTTCTCTCTTACCTATGAAGAAGCCCGTATTTATCTTCATTCTAATATCATTTTCACCACAAAACTGATACGATGTGTTTAGCTATCAAACTACATCACATTCATCATTTAGGGTTTGAAAATTACACACTAACAGCAAGAAAAAGAATCCAGCCAGCTTCCTTCCCCCACACAAACCCTAACTTGTAAACCCAGAATTTCACTACATTCTATGGCAGCTATTTAAATTTTCAGCTCATCAATGACAAAGGTAGATCAAGCTAGTTTTGCATGCAGTAACAATTTGTACAATACGCTGAGTAAAGCGCTACAGTGGTTTTACTTTAAGGAGAAAGGGAAGTAGCCAATTCATGCAGGCTTTAGCTCACACGTATTAATGTCAGTCTGTGAAGGGGAAGGAAGGTAGAGAAAATGAGGGTGGTGCAGGACAGGCAAAGTGAGGCTTCCTCAGGGAACCTAAAAGAGAAGGTTGTGCTCTGGCTGCAGCCACTGCCCTCTGTCCCTGTGTTTCTTCTGTTACCACAAGGAAGCAGCAGAGCTGCCCTGACTTGAATTCAATGGGTATTTTATCGTCAAAATAACTGAAGACTTGCCCCCTTGCTGGCACAAACCTGTAATGCCAAGGGAGTTTGGGAGCCCTGCACTTTGAAATAACACTCCATTGTCAAAGGAATCCATTTTCTTTATCCAAGCAACATGACTCCTTCAGCTCTTGTGCTCTGAGACCCTGCTTGGTGACATCACACTGTCAATAGTGCCTCCTGACCTTGTGCACAGAGGGCACATCGCTCAAGAATTCTTTCATTTCTAATAGCTACATTTACGTGTGCAATAGAGCCAGGAGAGATAGCTTAGGTGTACCTTTCCTGGGCCATTTGCTATATCTTCTTTGGAACCTCTGCCCTGGCTGGATCCAGTAACCAGCTGCATGGGTATGGCTGCTAACATTGCACCAAACTAGGTAGCTGGGCATGTGGCTGCTAGAATATTGCTTGGGGGAATCAAACGTGAACCTTTCCACTGATCTCTCCCTTCCTCTGCATCGTACAGAGAGGTGGCATCCCTAACCCTAACCTTTCTCTCCAGATACAATCAGTTGTCTATCAATTTGTGGATAAAGAAAAACCAGGATCACTTTTTACATGTTAATCAGATGCCTTGAGTGTACCGCAAGGCCAGCAGCATCTATGATGAAACATAATCCCTTTCTCCCTCAATCTACGCCCATCTCCCTACCTTCTGAGTAGTGCTGGTGGCTTAGGAGATTCTTGTCAATTGAAAGGATTTTTATAATGTAGGAATTCTATTTCTAAGGATGGGATTCTTTCCCCATGTTGTGTAGAGACAGCAAAACCTATAAGGGATATGGCAGGCAAATTCCTAAGAGAGGATTCTCCGACCAGCCAGAACAATTATTACTTCAGCCTTGCCTTTTCTATGTTGCACAGCAAAGGCAGAAGATGAGTATTTTGGCTTTTGCCCTTCTGTCACTAGCACAAGCACCTTTTGTTTGGCCTTTGATTAAATCTTTGGCCAAACTCAGCCTGATGACGCAGCTCCAAATATTCCTTTAGTACTCAGGAGAATTTTCAGGGAGAAGAAGACATTCAGAGCCCCTCACCTTCCAAAGATGACCAAAACCACAGATCATATTTCACTTAAGTGATCAAACCCTGGATAGAAACAAGCATCAAGCTGCCAAGCAGATAGCTATTAGACCACAACAAACAGTCTGGAAAAAACCAACTCCAAACAGCTCCAGCTTTCACTGAAGCCGGCAATAAAGCTGAGGGGCAGAAATGCTTTGATATTTTCATGAAACATTAACCTTCAAACATCATTACTGCAGGCGCTGAGATGCACCTGAAGGCTGCACTGTTGGGGAGAATTGCTGTAGAAGCGGCCTGCAGGGCAAGAACATGGCAGGTAAACAAAAGTAATGTCTGTGCAGAGATAATGGCATACAGGGCAGCGCACAAAAAGCGTAGCTTCAGGGGATGGAAGTGCTGTTACAGACAGGAGGTTTTGCCACTTTCCACATACCCACAAAGGTGATGGTGACTTGTCTGACATTGCATGAACAGTAATGGTTGAAAACAGACACTACTGACGCACAGCAAGCTGGATGGGGGAGCATGACACCAATGCTGCCCCTGCAAGAATCTTGTTGTAATGCTGAAGGCATTTTAGTATCTGGAAAAAATAATTAAGCTAGATTTACTGTGAGCAGTTAAACACCTGCATCCTACCTTGAGATAAAAGGAGCAGATGTCTCACTCCTTGCAAGATTTCCAGCCCTATTATGCAGATCCATGAGTTAAGGAAGAAACAAAAGATAAGTGTCCCAAAGCTTGTGTGGTTCTATGGTCACTATCTCCTGCCTTTATAATCTATTATCTGTAGAACACAGTGACTGAGACTGTGGGCTCTTTCTCCTGGAAACACCTCCCACATGCACTATGACATGGGAAGGACAATGGAAGCTAAGAATCAGTTTTGTGTGGCCCTGATTTCTGAACCACTGCATCAGTCACCATGATGTGCTTCACAATGCTGCTATACTTCTGTGTGTATCAGATTGGTATCCAGCCCAGACTGATTTTTCCTTCAAGTGTTTGGGGTAGAGAGATCTATTTAAATTCCCTGCGCTCCACTACTCAGCGTGACCTTTAAAATGACTGTATCAGCCCAAAAGCTGATTGGCCTGGCCCATGGGGTTGCTGCATTCCATGTAAAGCAAGGAGAGCAGGACATACCAGAGCACTACTTCTGAAGGGGGGCCTTTAAGGATGTTGGGGACGGACTCTTCATTAGGGACTGTAGTGATAGGACAAGGGGTAACGGGTTCAAACTTGAACAGGGGAAGTTTAGATTGGA
>WYDI02003089.1:3472-37041 GCA_009867235.2 Psittacus erithacus | reverse complement strand
GTTATACCTTAGTTACTGGACTGTTCTTATCTCAACCCATGGGAGTTACATTCTTCTGATTCTCCTCCCCATCCCTCCAGGAGCAGAGGGAGGAAGGAGGAGGAGTGAGCAAATGGCTGCGTGGTTCTGGGTTGCCAGCTGGGTTTAAACCACGACAATAAGTTAAATGATTTAGCCAGGGTCACACAGGGAACTTGGTGGTGAAAGCAGAATTCGAGTGCCTTACCCTAAAGCTAGTTCTTTATATTATGAGAAAATATAATACACAAACAGTCAGTGGGGAACTACCCATAACAATTAAAAGTCAGTCATGCTTGCCAAAGCAATTGACACTCCACATTTTGCAGAGCAGAGGGACTCTTTTAAGCATATGTGTTCACTTGCTAACTCGCAGAATCTGTAAGACACAAATAGTCCCTGTAATGTGCTGTGGTATTTCTCACTCACAGGTTTTTTGTTTCAACAAAGTAACATTTCATATGAATCACTGGAGAAGTAATTAAATGTGACTGAGAAGAAATCCTTGTGGTTTGGTTAAGTGTTATCTTCATTTTACAGAGGGGGAAACTGAGGAATAGAAAAATTAAGTGTTATCCCCTATCAAGAATAACATGGAATACTCAGCTCTAGAAACAAAACCTACTTAACTCCTTTCCTCAAGTGTTGTGCCTGTAGCAGGTGTGTGACTGTAGTATAACTGGCAAAAGACTTCTAAATAAAAGGACCAATAACAGTATTTTCCTCTTGATTAAAAGTCTATTATTCCCTTATTGAAAATCTACTGAAATATAATCCAGTTTCTATAGGAATTACGGTAACTGCTGCTTTAATAAAGAAATCCTTACTACAAGACTTTTTAAAGCATCCTGTAAGATTCCATACAAGAGTTATGACTTTATATGTAATCTAGAAAAGTATTTATTAAAAACTACAAAAGTAAAAGCACAGAAAGCAAATAACATCGCATTAAATTCAGCTGAAATTTCCTACATGTGATGGACTGCCAAAAATCCAGGAAACCTCTTTCCTAAACTCTCCCATGAGAAGGGATGCAGACAGGAAGCATCTCCTCCTCTGTTGTATGCATTCCCAATGAATTAACATTAAGCCCTTCTCTGTCCTTCCCCATACTGCTGTGTTCGCTTCATGGGAATGGCACCTTGTTCTTGCCTCCTTATGTTGTAATGATCGGTCTTGACAAGGGTTTTCAAGGCGGGGGGAGCAGTCATAGCTACGGGCAAAATCACAGCTTCTGTACTTCATGCTTGTCAATAGCTGTTTTAGTTTGCATTGCCATACTAATGTGCCTTACAAATATTCCCCAGGGCTCTACACACCACCACGTTGCTGTTGTCTTATTCATCAATACAGTCAAAACAGAAGCAGATGCTGTCAGTTAAGGTCAAGACGTTCTGCTTCCAGATTTCTGGAGGGAAAAGGCCTCCGTCCCGTCTTATAAAAGAAGGAAATATTCTGTGTTCATTTAATAAGTAACTCTTGGAGCTCAGAGTTCTATGATGACCCAAATAATTGACCTTACTGATGTATGGATATTTACCCTTCATGACTTCCTCTCTACTCTGCCCATTTTACTTATTCTTTTCTCATGGAGTGTTTCAGTGCTGGCACCCAAGCATCCACACTGCCTACAGACCATGCTGTGCGAGGTGGCATCTAATGGGATAGGAAATGACAGCCCAGCCTTCATCCCAAATGAATGGAAACTCAAGTGAAAGACTGGAGTGTGAAAGCTTTGGTGAAGGATGGTTCCTACTTATCTATAGGATGGATGAGGATGGAGGTGCTGCTGGCTGGAGCTTTCCCAGCATTTCCTGCATTTCAAGACATTTCTGAAGGTGCTTACACAATTTAGCTGATGAGTTTTTACCCTAAAGCAGTGCACTCACTTGGGACTGGCTTTTGAACCGAACTTGATTTCCTTTCAGCTTGAAAATGCATCCTATTTTATACCAACAAATACAGGCCCAAAAATCCCACCACTCTTTAACTCCTTTGAAAATCTTGCTATGAGCTTCATACTGGAAATCAGTGACTTTGAACATTATGGTCAGTGTGTTTCTATTTAAGCGCTGATGTGGGATTGATTTGGAAACCAAGGGGAGCCAAACGCTTCAAAATCTAGCTCCAGGGAAGAGTCATTTTTCACAAAGTCCTTGGCTTTTCTGCTAAGAATAGTGACAAAGCAGACATTTGGCATGTGCATGGATTTCTGCTTTACGTGCACTTGTGCTTGTGCAGACATGATGGCCTTGTCCAGAGATGTTGTCTTCTCGGAGCTTGCCCTTGTGCATCTTCGTAAGGAAGATTGCTGGATGAGTAACCCCTCTTCCTGCCCCACTTACCACCACCAAACTTACTCCTGCACAAATCATGCCAGGATGGACAGGGCCTTGAGCAACCTGGTCTAGTGGAAGGTACCCCTGCACATGGAAATGGATGATTTTAAGGTCCTTTTCAACACAAACCGTTCTATGATTCTATGTTGTTTTATGAAGAAATTCTACTGCAGTGGATTATTACTTGTCTTTAAATATAGCTCAGCAGTTGTAAATTAGCAACTTGTCAATAACTTTACTAAGTATCAATAACTCACATAGCATAGTTTGATGGTCCCTATCTCAAAGCACTGTAAACACGTCTGGTCCCTGAATTGCTATGTGCACATACCTAAAGGAATGGCTTGCTCTTATTTTAATACTAGTCCTCTTTTGCGAAAGACACAACATGTCAGAGGAGTGAGATGGCTGCCTACGCAGCCAGAGACACAGCGATTGTCTGAAGACGTTAATAAAAGTGGCAGCAATAAGAAAGAAGGAAAATATAGCCTCCATGCCTCATGTAAGCCATGTTTGATAAAATCTGGTGTCATTCAGGAAGCATACGAATCACAAAGATGACATGCTGAGCATGCAGAGTGGGGCAGACTTATCTGCAGAGCAATAGGGGCTGCAGACCTCCAGTAGCATTGCCTGGCTCTCTCTTCATAAGGGAAGACCTGTCCTGCCCCTTTCTTTCCCTGGCTGCTCCGCAATCATGTCAGTCTGATTTTATAAACTGCCCTCTTCAACATACCTGATTTCAGGAAGTGCTTGCTCAAAGTTTTCCCTGCAAACTCTGATTGCTTTGTGTCTGGCACGACCTCACCTTGATGGGGATTGTTGGACCATGCAGAGAAGTTTGATACTCATCTGGCTGCAAGTTCTCTCCTTGTGCAGAGAGAAGATGCTCATAATTCTTATTTGAGAACAAACTCTTGCCAAGTGTTGATGCATGAAAAACATTAATGTCCACCCCTCTTTATGTCATGTACTTAAACATATGACTTTAAGAAACCAACCTCACCTTCCTAAAACTTTTGGATGGATGGCTGTCAGCCCACTGCCCTATGGATAACAAGAACTGTTAAGAAAATAGAGCCACCAAAACCACATCTTACATGGGGAGTGCACACCATACTGTGAACAGTGGGAATGGCAACATCTGCAATTGCATTCCAACAAAGGACCATCTTAAAGCCAACTCATGCAGATATGTTTGGCTCCAAGGAAGCTTACAGTGCTCATTCTTAACCTAAAGAAGTGCAACATATTCCAGAAAGCAAAAATGGAGTTAAAATATGTATTTGATTTAGCATGAAGTGGGGGTAGGAAAAAGAATGTGAAACTTTCCATTGCCTTATTAAACTCTCCTACTTGAAGCTGTTTCTGTTCAAATGAAACACTTGCCAGTTTAGCTAAGTTGATAGCTTCAGAGCCAAATGTGTTCAGTTCTAGCGCCATCAAGAAGGACAGATTATAGAGCTGCTGCTCATTTATGTGTTTGTTCTGATGAAATACAGACATTTATCTCTGTGGAACAAGTAAAACAATTGCATCATTTTCCACTGCAAATTGAATCAATGCACCCAGCGGCTGCTGAGCTAGGAGCAGAGCTGAACATTGTGTGCTGCGCTATGCAGCTGCTCTGACGGTAGGATGCACTTTGCATTGAGTGCCGCCTTCTTCCCTGTCCATTCTCAAGCCTCTTTTAACAACAAAAAACTTGAATTTGGGGTGCTTTTTCTCCTCAAACCCTTCACTTATAAGCCTGAGGGCTTCATACTGGTGGTCCTTTGTCCAAGTATGAATTGCCGGGGAAGATTACTGTGCCCCCATGCAAAATACAGATCCCACCTGAAATTTCTCCCAATGCTTAAGAGATATTTGCCTCTGGGATTTTCACTCAGGTCATCTCTCCTTACAGACCATCAAACACTGCTCCTTCTCTTGTCAGACCCCACACAGAGCGAGCCATTTGGTAAAAAAATCATAGCTTTTTATGCAAACAAAGAAGACAAAGACACTTCCTTTGAGAGCTCATGCCCCCCGGGCAAGTCTAAATGTCTGGAATCGCCTATCAGAGTGTAATCACTACCATAAACAAAGAAGACTGCTCCAGAGAGTACGGCTTTGTGTGAGGAAGGAAGCAAGTGCTATGATACATATGGTAGAACTGCCAAAAAAGCTGTGTAGAAATGCCACAAATGTTAGCTATAAATAGGTTCTTAACAATATTCCCATGGTACGATTATTAACGATCACTAATGTTCTTGTGGTCTCCAGGGAAGAACATCCAGGTGGATTACAGGCAGGGTATTATCCTGCTTGGTTTCCATCTGCCACTACAGAGGGTGATGGATGTCTTACAAATCCTATGTCACAGGTATCATTTAAAGGTGAAAAGCTCAGATACGGCTGGCCATCTACAAAAGCTGGAGATAACCATGCTTATGCACCTGAATGACACCTGGTACATCTGCAAAAACAAGAGACTCCTTCCAATGAGGAACCCTACCATTGACTATATGTCAAGAGGTAAGAGATGAACGTAGGTAGGCAGAAGGGAGAGCACAAGAAAATGGTGACACTAGCACAGTGCTCCTTTCACAGCTGGCCAGAGCTGGCTGATGGCTGGGACTTCTTTAGCATCCAGTGAAAGATGGCAACAAAAGGTATCTCAAGTAGGACTGTCATGCAGTTGCACTTGTATTAAACTTGTCAGCAGTGGAAGAAAGCATGGAGGTGTCTGCTGCACTCCTATAAGGATACTCACAAATGAGATAAGTGTTGAGATAAGGACAGGGAGAGATCACTCACCAACTACTGTCACAGGCAAAAGATACTTGATGTGGGGAAACTAGTTTAATTTATCACTAGAGTAGCATAATGAGAAATAAAACCAAATACTAAAGCACCTTCCTCTCAACCCCTCACTTCTTCCCAGGCTCAATAAGGGTTGCAGTCAGCTTATCACATCACCTCTGCTGCTCCTTCCTCCTCAGGGGAGGATTTCTCACACTCTTCCCCTGCTCCAGTGTGCACTTCCTCTCTCCATGGGGCCACAGGTTGCTACCACTGCCATTGATGGGCTCAGCCTTGGCCAGAGGTGAGTCTGTCTTGGAGCCAGCTGGCATTGGCTCTATCATACATAGGGGAAGCTTCTAGCAGCTTCTCATAGAAACTGCTTCTGTAGTCCCTCTGCTACCAAAACCTTGCTACACAAACCCAAACAGACTCTAAACAGCATTATTGGTGCCAAATATATAAACACCTACAAAAGACAGTGTTTTCCAAGAAGGTGAACAGAAATATGGAGAAGATGCATCTGTGGTATAGAACACAGCAGAAAAGGAGAAAGCTGTCATAAGGAAGGATCCAAAGAAAGCCAAGATTTGCAAAACTGGTGTTTATAGGGCCTTAGGATTTAGCTGCTCCAGCTGGTATGCTTCCAAAGGGGGTTGATAATGTGAAGCATTCGTTGCCATAAACCAGGATTTGAGCCTGCTTCAAATTAGTCACTTGTAACACCAGGAACTGAAGATCTTACACTTCTAAAGTATCCTCCATTTAGACTTCCAGAAATTAATCATCTAGTACTAATGGCGCTCAATACTGGCTCTTAAAACTCCACGCATCAAGAGTTCACAGTCATGTTGTCTGCAGGTTTTTCTAGCTATTATAAGAAAAACAACAAACACTGAAGTGAAAATATGCTTTGAAAGAAGCAGCATTTGTGGGGAGAGATTTTATCTTCTATTAGTCCAATAGATAAACTTGCAGAAAATGAATGAGCTTTTAGGCACATGCTCAGGCTTGAAGCCGAAGCAAGAAAATTCAAGCTAAATCAAAACTGAGAGTAATTGCTCCAAAGTTGTCATTCTACAATACTTTGTCTTTGGCAAAGACTTTGTACTCCCAGGCACTCTGTCCTGCTGGATCCCCACTACCCTCCATTCCCTGAGTTGGGACAATACCACTATCTGTATAACAGTGATTTAAAGGAGTGTATTAAATTATGTTGATTGAAGTTATATTTCCTTTTCTCTTTTTAATATCTGAATTATTTGAGTGTCTGAATACACAACATGACCTGCAAACGGCATAACAAAACAGGGCATCATACTCCACAGAATATACAGGAAGAAGGGGATAAGAATTTCTTAAGTGGCTTTAGTGCCAAAGGCAACATGCTGGGTTATTACACACAGGTTTAATTAATCTGTGTTACTCAATTAGAAAATTCCAGAGAAAAAAGATTGCTGGTGCCTTTGGAGCAAAGGGAGCTGCTGGCCAAAATAGAGATGATTTGCCTTGATAGAAGAGAAGGATTCATTTAGTTATCCAAGGGACTAGTTTGAGGATTGTATTGCACTTCATTGAAAACATTTGTGCTATTCACCTGTGTCCTGCATTGAAATATCCTTCACAAGATGATAGTTGCAGGTCATTCATCAGCGCATCAGTAGGGCTTTGCTGCTCACTTCTACATATGGGCAACAGCATGATGCCCTCACTGTCTGCCAAGCAGCCCATATAGCAGAATCTACCTGGCTCTGCTGCTGCTGCTTTTTCTCCCTCTAGAATGCCACAGGCTACAGACAGATGAAACAGGAAATATTATAGCCTTTCAAAAGGCCAGTGTAACTCTTAAGGGGAAATTATCCTTTGATTGTACAACAGAGATTCCTGAGCACAGCTGATATTAGGAAACACCCATGTAACACTACCTTCAATAAAGAGGCACAACAAAACATAAGTGTTTCTCAAGTCAAAAGAATGAAAATTGGCAGCTTTGCACGGCTGCTTGGCAAGGAATACGAGTGCTTTAAAGAGGCTGGTTAAACGCTAGAATTATAATGGGAACTGGAAATGGAAAAGTCTGGAAACCTTCTAACGTTGGAGGTTGAGAGCTATTTTCTGTTTCTCCTGGCCGGTGTATAATGAGACACTATTGCTGCTCTCTGTTGCTGTTCTTTTGCATAAATACATGCCAGAAATAGGAGCAGACAGCTGCAGAAAAATCCATCAAGCGCTGTTAAACACAAAGACACCACCTCTAGCTCAAGTAGTCCCAGAATAGCAGATTGCTGGGAGCTGGGAGGAGGTCCAGGGGAATTGCACCATGTGTCCATTCTGCATCCTCATCTCTCTACGACAGAGGTCGGGTACCATGCTGGCAACTTCTGTCCTTACCCAGCACATCTCTTTGTATGCTCTGGTGTTAAATGAGCACCTTGTGATATTGCATTCACTAGGCACATTTTGAAACAGATGTTTCACAAAGATGCTTTCATGAATGGTTTTGGGTCAGTTCAAGTGGCTTTTAGAGAAAGGACACCTCCATATTCAGTGAAATTTACCCTTTGTAAGGTCTTACAGGCTGTTGTCTCTTATTTCTAATTAAATCCCCACCAAATGTGGTTTTTCAGCCAGAGGCTGGATTTCATTGAAAAATACAGGTCCTAAAATAAAGTCTTTTAATGTGTAAAGGTATTTGTATGTCGGGAAGAGAAACCTCTTTCAGGTTACAAGTTACCCATCTTTTTTGCTGTGAGTATTCAAAGCTCAGTTCTCATCTCATACCCCACACTAAACCAAGCATTTAACCAAATCTCTGCAGTCTGTTCAGAAAAGAAAGTAAAATCAAACAAATCTATCTTATTTAGACAACAGAACACTGTTTTTTTCTCTTGCTTTTCCACATGTGAGAAAAAGCCTGACAAGAATTTGTTCTCCAACCTGGGAGTGAAAAATCTCCACTTTTGAGCAAAAGCCAATCTCAGAAAGTTCCATTCCATGCAATGATCTTTTCAGAAACTGTAACCAGAAGAGAAAAGTAAAGAATTGTAAAGAAGAATCATCTGTAACCTGAAATGTAACAGTGGGCCTTGATGGGAAAATGTGGCTTCTATATTCGCCCATGTACATACACACATGCACGTAATAATGTGCCAAAGTTATTCAGAAGATAAAAAGATCAACACATAAAGATGAAAAGGAAGAATTTTAGAATATAGTAGTGAGGGGAATAAAAAACCAGAAGTATTTATCATGCCATCATCTAACCATCATCTTGTAGAACTCTCGTCTCATACCAATCACAGCTGGTGGACCTGGTCAGGTCAGCAGTCCCAAAAGACAGAGTTTGGGGATGTTCATAACCTAATAGGAGAATTCTTAGTTTTGGGCACCCCAACCCTGTTGAGTTTGGGTTATATTTGGGACATTCAAGAGCTATAAGCTCTTTTAATGTCCAGCTGCAGGTGTCAGTGTGAAAGCTCTGTCCATTTATTGCTCTTTTAGAAACTTGTGTGATGGCTTTGTCAAATCCAGTGGCATTTTCAAAGTTGAAAAGAGTCAGAACAATAGACTTTTGGAGTCCGTGAAGTGGCTGCCATATGGGAAAAGTTAGAAAAGAAATAGGCACACATATAAGACAGCATGAGAAATTATGGCTTTGCTTGGCCTGGGCAGCGCTTGTCCTCTCCTCGAAGGATTTTCAGCTTCCTGAGCAATCAATCCAAGCACTAAATTTGCCGCTTCTTGTCTTTGTTAAAGAAAATCTACCAATAAATCCCCACTAGAGTTTGTGTAACCCAGATCAGTCAGTTATTGCTCTCTCCCTCAGCATTCACAGCTTAACCAGCTGGCTCTCACACTGCCAGGCACGGAACTTGTTAGGCACCAGCAGCCAATGCAAGTTGCTTTCGTGTTGCATTTCTAGGAGCAGAAGCGCTGTAAAAGCTCCCAGAATGTACTTTTTTTGTGCAAGAACAAATAAGCAAGAAAGACCCAAAGTAATTTGTTTTCTTTTATGCTAAACAGGAAGATGTATGGGAAGAGGAGAACTGCTTATTAATCCCAACCAAACAGTCAACTCCAGCTGAGCAAACTCTGCCATTTGGTAGAGTGCATTTCTTAATCAGGAAAACATATGGGGAGGCAGTTTTCAGCATCTGAGACAGGAGCATTTGCAAATGCTTTCCAATTGGTGCAGACCAGAAACACAGCGCAGTCTGCATTAAAAAAAAAGTAATAAGGAAATACTTTTGCTTTTTCCCTTGCATGAACAAACTAACGTTAAGGGAATTCAACAGCTTCCCTGTATTGTCATGAGTGCAGCAGAACTGGTAAAGACGGCTCAATTACAGAAATAAGAAAGTTGTATACAAGCGAAAACCAAATGAAGCAAAACTAACCCATGCTTTTGTTCTGCTCATTCACCCACCCCAGGAATGTATGTCAAGAAAACAGCTCAAAATCTGGAATCTATTGTCAGGGAAAAGAGGCAGAAAACCACACAAAGCAGCCCAATTAAGTGGCAGAAGCAACGCCTTGAAAGGCAACTTGCTGTGTTTTCATAGAATCATAGAACAGTTTGTGTTGGAAGGGACCTTAAAGCTCATTCAGTTCCAATCCCCCTGCCATGGGCATGGACACCTTCCACTACAGCAGCTTGCTCCAAGCCCCATCCAACCTGGCCTTGAACACTGCCTGGGATGGGGCAGCCACAGCTTCTCTGGGCACCCTGTGCCAGCGCCTCAGCACCCTCACAGGGAAGAACTTCTTCCTTATACCTAATCAAAACATACCCTCTTTTAGTTTAAAACCATTCCTCTTTGTCCTTTTGCTACAGGCTCTACTAAAAAGTCTTTCCCCATGTTTTTGACAGCAGGTTGATTGAGCCGAAGCATCTTTCCTCCTGCATGAAGCAGAAGAAAATGCCCAAGAATAGTCTTTTTGGCCACTGTGCTGGTGAAGACACAGTCTCTCAGAAGAAAAAACAATCTCTTAAATACTTCTGGTCACGTATGCGATAAGCATTAAGGCCAACAGCTCTTGCCTGTGATCAAAGAGGTTATGAGTGGCTGGAGCAAATGCTATGTTGCTAGCATATTTTGGCAGAATGATTCCTCTGTGCTCTCTGTAGCTTACAATGAACCACAAGTGCCCCAGAACTTGCAGTCAGAGAAACAAGGAGACCCTGCGGGCCAATAAATATATGCAGAAGTTATCTCCTCAAGTTACATAGCAAGGGCCAGTCATCATAGTACATTAGACTGGGGGAGTATATGGAGAAGTGGCAGAGTCACCATCACTGGACGTGTTCAGAAAACGTGTAGATGAAGCCCTTAGTGACATGGGTTGGTGGTGGCATTGGCAGTGCTGGGGTAAAGGTTGGACCTGATAATCTCAAGGTCTTTTCCAGCCTATCTGATTCTATGATATTTAAATACGTGACATTGCTGGGATGTAAAGTAGCCAGGGGTGAGAATTTAACTCTGATATTTCAGCATTATCTGGTTAACAGCTTTTTTGTTACCTATTGATATTCAGTTCAGAAATACATGTGCAAAGGCTTTATTAGAAGAGGCACAGATATAAGGCAGCTTATAAAGATATATGGAAACTGATGCTTAGCATCTCAAGAGATTCCTGTGAGGAAGGGACTCGTGTCATTAACCTATTCACAGACAGAAAACCCTGGAGTTGAAACTGAGTGACTTAACTGGAAATGCCCTTCACCAGACAAGGGTAGCAGGTAGGTACCTAGAATCTGCAGAGGGGCCTCGACTCCTGGATTTATATGTAATAAAACTATATATACAGCATTAATAAAAATCCAAAGCATGATTTGCAATGAATTCATAAGCTCCTCTGTAGAAGCAGCTGAATTACTCGTTATTTTACCCCACCCAGGGAAGCTATGTGATCTGACCTTCCCACAACGGTCTCATTCTCTTTAGATGCTTGCTTACCGGTAGAAAAACATACGCTGTAAGAAAGCCCCAGCCTGCCTTCTTTTCCCAACAGTGTAGGATCAAGAGTAACCCCCTGTCGAGAAGTAATGGCCTGACCCCACTGTGAAAGAGAGATGAGTGAGGCCAGATGGATACCCAACACCACGGTGATCATCAGAGGGATCAGGACGACACCAGAAGAAAGAGGGTTTTGCTGAACTCGCCATGAAGTAACTGCAGGGAATTCTTCACCTTCTTGAGGCACTGCACCAACATCTGTTTGTCACTGATATTAATACAGCAGCTTCACAGTCATGACTGAATTAGATTGTCCCTTCAGGAGTCTGTGAAAACAGCCAAAAGCAGTCGCTGGCACTGCAAGGTGGTGAGGAATGGGATAGAGAGGGTAAGAAATATCCCTAACCATTGACAAGACAAATGATGTTGAACAAAGTGGGAGCTACCTTCAAGCAAAGGTCATAAAAATGCAATCACAGACCCTGAAAAAAGCAAGTTCAGATGTTGTGGAGAAAAAAACCACAATGACAAACCTGCTACCTGACAACATGTTAGTCCAGCTTGATCAGGGGAGCCTATTCCAGCAGCAAAGATATGTTTTGCTTTCATTTGTTACAGGAACTCACAGCTCCCTGTTATTATAATAACATAATAATAATGGGGTTATTTTCTATTATTAGAGGGCACTATTCTGCCCTGGTGAGGCCACATCTGGAGAACTGTGTCCAGTTCTGGGCTCCTCAGTATAAGAAAGAAAAGGAACTACTGAAGAGGGTCCAGTAGAGGGCTATGAAGATGATTAGGGCATCTCTATGAGGAAAGGCTGAGAGAGCTGGGCCTGTTTAGCCTGGAGGGCTAAAGATCCCTTGAGAGAGGATCTTATCAATACATACAAATATCTTAAGAGGCAGCACCAAGAGGATGGGACCTGACTCTTTTCAGTAGTACCCAGCAACAGGATAAGAGGCAATGGACACAAACTGAAACATAAGGAGTTCCATCTGAATATGCTGCCCATAAAGGTTGTGGGTTGTGGAGTCTCCTTCTCTGGAGATATTCAAAGCCCATCTGGACATGATCCTGCGCAACCTGCTCTAAGTGAAGCTGCTTAGCACAGCGGTTGGACTAGATGATTTCCAGAGGTCCCTTCTAACCCCAGCTATACTGTGGTTCTGTGATTCTGGTTTCTGATCATTTTAAAGCATGGGTTTTAAAGGCCGTTATCCATCTAAATTCAGGTGTAATGTTCAGAACACAACAAGCTTTGTGGGTTTTGACAAGAATCTATCCTATCTTTAGACATCTACAAAGTACATCTCCACATCTGAGCTGGTCCTTTGATATTCACTTTAGAGCAATGGAAGATGGCATGATTCATCCCATCCAAAGATAAGCATCTAAAACAGGTCAAAGAAATCACACTTGAAAAATGTCTATTTTGCCCCTCCATTGACTGCAGGACCTTAGCTGAGGAGCTCACATGCAGAAAACTACACTGAAATGTCAGAAGCAGGAGGAGGCAAATCCTACCCTAGAATTAATCTCTCCCAAGAGCTGTCAGAGCTCTTCACTGAAACTCTTTGAGGCAAGGAATTATTTAGACTGCAAAGCTTTAGGGGGTCTCTTTCTGTGGGCCTGAGAAGTTATTGACATATTGGAAACTCAGTTTCAATGAAAGTCTTTGCACACTGCAGTGATGCTACCTGGTGGGAGTTTCACATGATTCCTGTTTAAAAGAAAGAAGGAACACAATCTGCTGTTTGTTGCTAAACACGGTGCCACTCTCCAATATGCAAAATCCCTTAGCTAATGAGTCTGATTCTCATCTCAATCGCCCTAATGCAATTAGAAGTGGTGCCACCAATATCTATACAATTATATTGGTCTAAACCTGAGAGAACATAAACCTAGAATCAGACCTGCTCTATTTCACTTTGATTTCTAAGTTTTCCCTATGTTAATCATCTCTCAAAATGGCTCAAATATTGATGACATGCAGGAGTGAAGTCCTACAAAGTGTCATCATTGATGTTCATTTAATTCTGACAATTGTGACTTGGTACCCTCTGCCTCTCATTTGTGCATTTGAAACATACCTTTATATGTTTTTATATTCAATTTCCCTCTAGTGAAATTCTCTTGCTAAAGGAGATTCAATCACTGTTGTTAGCTTGGGCTCACAACCTCACCTCAGGGACAGATACAGTCTTTTAGATAAATGCAGAGAGAGAATTGAATAAAACTTAAAGTGAATGCAAATTCTTAAAACAAAAAGAAAATACTTTCAGTAAAAATCCTTAATCCTGCTTGTTTGAAGGTTTTTTTGTCCTTTTAGTGGGCTTGAACATTTTGGCTTAGGAACTGAAGTCTATTAAACATTTCAAAAGGTAAAAGATCTAAACCAGCTTCTTAAAGTAAAAATACTCGAAAGTAATAATTTTACTAGCTGCTTTTACACATAGCATGCAGCAGCATCATCACCGTTTCTTTGTTGTTCATGATGCAAGTCAGTAAGAGCATTTCCAAGCTGTTTGGTTCTGCATTTCAGGCTTTACATGGGGGTTTCTCTGTCTACAGTGGGCAATCAGAACAGCAGCCCTAAGCATAGCCTGTTCCTCAGGCTACCCACCTTACCCATATGTGGCTGCATCATGATGGTGATGAGAGTTCTTGTGGGAAGCTCAAAGACCAGCTGCCCTCATCTGCTGGGTGGCATCTGGGGACGTGGGATCTTGACTGCTTTGGTGGAGCTCAGCGGCAGTGCTGGGGCCATACCTGCCCTGCTCCATCTCCCATAGATAGAGAGCCTGCTCTCTTTGGGTGGTTTCAGAGCAACCCTCAAGTAATGGGTCCTTTTGGGGAGACAGGACCATTGGATTGTGGTGATGCAGCACCTTTTCATGCCAGTCAAATAAAGATTCTCTGCTGTCTATAGCATGATAGGTCTTCCACACATCAGTGAAGAATAAACCCAGGTGCAATGGCAGCTTGCTGATAGCTATCATGGCAAGGTAGAAACTAGAGATCTGTTGTACCCTAATACTAATATATGATACTTTCCATCCAGATGGCATGTTACCAGAGTGTTACAAAAGGGAGCATGTTCATATGCCCTAATGATGTCAGGGAAACAAGAATCTAGTGCAGAAAATGAAGCAAACTTCCATACTTCAGAGTCCTAAGCTCAGCAGTGTCCCTGTGCATGTGTGTGTGTGCATACACACACAAACACCCAAACACGCTGGATAGAGTAAATGATATTGTGAAGAATATAAAGCATTACCAGCTTCTAATTCTCCAGGGAATTAATACAGCTCATATTTAACAACTCTGGCTCAAAACCGGCTGCGTTCTGGGAAAGCCACCTGTTGATTTCACACTGGTTATAGATCAAGCTCCCCATAGAAGAATGCAATTTATCTCATTAGAGGATGTTTACATTTAATTAGGTGACTGCATTCTTTATTGTGTGCTAATTCTCCCTGTTCTTGCCATGAGTATTTTTCCTTACAATAGCCGTGAACACTTCAATAATACCAGAAAAATTCCCAATGGAAGTTTATTAGAATGTTCTTCCTTAAGCAAAAAAGGTGTTCCAAAGCCATTAATTACACATGCTGTTCTTTGTGAGAGGCGTTTCCAAACACAACGTCTCAAACAACTTTGTTCTACTGTTGTGACTTACGTTCACAGATTCTGTGGGGTCTAAAGGAAGCAGAAGGATTAATTGTATGCAGATGCTTTCCTATTTTTGCTTGCCACTGGTTTTTATTATTCTTTTTTGTATGTTTTTTTTAAACAAAGCCAATAAAAGGAATTTACATTATACTAAGAAAGTTAAATGCAACCTGTAAGAAGTAATTACAGGCACAAAACATATGGAAATGCCATCCCTTGTTTTGGTTCTATTTGCACATAATATATGTAGATCAAGTCGTGATTAGCAGACAGGAAGCATAGTCTGTGATTATGCAGGGTTTGGTAATTGAATCCACCAAGGATAATGATGCTGACCTTCCCATTCAAAAATAAACTAGGCATTCAAGTTTTAAGTGGTTTGCATTAATTCTAATTGTATAGACATGTCTAGCCAGGGATGCTGCTGGGAGGACATGGGACAGGTAAATAATAAGTGTTTTATTAACAACAACTATAGCAATGCTGTTTACAGCAATGGTGTTTGGACCATGTAAAACTGAAATCTGAGTATCTAAGAGCCATCATTTTCACTGAGGTACCCACGCCCATGCTGCATCAGTCACAATGAGAATTTACCCAGCAGGGTCTATGATTACAGTCTACCACTTGCAAGCCCACACAGAAGAAACTACTGCCTAGTTAATTTTTGAGAGATCCGGTTTCTTTCCCCATCTATTACCCTTCCATCTTTCAAGGAAGATAGGGTTCCAAAAGGTTGGAAGTTTAACGGAATTTGTATAAATAAATGCAGTATTTATCCTGAAGACATGGCATGGTTTGAACTGCCTACCAAACCACAGGTTGTTGGGGATATTTGTGTTTTCTCTCAAGGTGGTTTGCTTTTGCAGAGTTATTAACTTGGTTTTACTACTATGGCTCAAGAACAGAAGCTATTTGTCATGCAGAAACAGACCACTGGTGTGTTAAATCTGATATTTTACCTCCACTACAAGGTGACCCAGTTCTGTTAGTCTAGAGAACCCACCCCCAAGTCCATCTGTGATGCTCTTTCCTAAGCCCTGAAGGCAAAGTTGCCTCGATCCAAATCCTGCAGCATATTTCTACTTATTGTACCACCAAGTCTCTATTTCCCAGTCTGTAGTGTGATAAATTTTTGGGGGAATAGAGGAGAAAAGTAAAGGCCAGTGGCTTAGAGAAAGCTGTATGGCCCCCTATTCTCAGGGACACAGCAAAATCATGCTGCTGATTGGGATAGAAGTAATGGATATGGCCTCCTAGCTGTTGTCTCTGCTAGAGCTATTGTCTGTCTAGAATAATATGGTTTTTATTCTGGAAAATATAAAAAGGTTAAGGGGTTTTACGTTTCTCCTGCATTTCTGATGTGTGTCAGCCTCAGCCAGACGTGGGATCCAGTTGCCTGGCTCAGGTCTGGTAATTACAGACGTTTCCATGTTGCTTGAACAGATCAGCTCTGTGGTGCAGGCACGGGAAACAAACATTTCCCCATGGAAATGCCAGACTTACACATGTTCCATTGCCTGAGGCTGTAAAAGCAGTACGCTCAATGCCTGCTGCAAACACCAAGCACACAGGACTCACCTGGGAAGGTGTGCAGCATGTGCTCTCCAAGTCCAACGTGTTCAGTAAGCATTAGGCTTATTGTATGTGTGCTTTAAAGCTCTGCACAAGCATTTATGCCTGGACAATGGCAACATGAAATACTGTCGCTTAATTTCTGCTTTCCTTTACCCCCGATCCAAATAAAACTAAGCCACTAACTGATTTCCACCTGGCCCTTAAAGCTGATGACTTGTGTTTGCAGAAAGAGCTCCGGGGCTCAAGCACTTCAAACTCTGGGATTTTGGTTTCAGTCATGGTAGATGTGTTCCAGATCTGCAAACAACTGCGGTACCACCAGGGCTGACCAACTGCACCATCTCTGCTAGGACACACAGATGGGGATGATTATTCATTGGTGATTACAGAATCATAGAATGGTTCGTATTACAAAGGACCTTAAAGCTCATTCAATTTCAGCCCCCTGCCATGGGCAGGGACACCTTCCACTAAAGCAGCTTGCTCCAAGCCCCTGTGTCCAACCTGGCCTTGAACACTGCCACGGACGGGGCAGCCACAGCTTCTCTGGGCACCCTGTGCCAGCGCCTCAGCACCCTCACAAGGAAGGGCTTCTTCCATACATCTCATCTCAATCTCCCATCTTTAAAGCCATTCCCCCTTGTCCTGTCACTGCATGCCCTTGTAAAAAGTCCCTCTCCAGAATTCCTGAAGGCCTTTCTTTAAGGCCATCTTTAGTAAGACTGCATAGACCAAGAAGCTCCCAGCAGTAGTAAGAAACGTGCATGGCTGTTCTATGGCAGACCACCAAGCTGAACAGGATGTGCTTAGAATCTAAATTACTGAGAAACAGATAAGCTGCATCACATGGAAGCTCTGCAACTGCACTGGAATTAAGTTATATAGTTAAATTTTGCATGTGTTTTAAATTGGCAATATGTAATTCACAGGCTTTCACCTCTAGGTCACTATCTTAACTGCTCCACTATTTTTTATGCACAAACAGGAAAACATTATGTAGTCCTTACTTAGAGTGTATTTATGTCTCCACAACACTCTGAGAGTATGTCCAATACCATTTTTGCAGCTCATTAGAATAACTGCAGGAGGGTACCCTGCTAGTCTGGGGTTTGTGAAGTGATGCAGAGGTCAAATCCATCCCAGGATCACTGTAACCAGAGGCTTTTATTAGTTACTTCCCACTTTCTGCTGTCTACAATATGGATTAATGATAGTAGTCCAAGTCCAAGTGGTTAGGTACGTCTATCATACATCCTTCACATGGGAAGTAGGCAAAGAAAGCATAAAGATCACTTACTTGTCCAGAAAAAAACCCCAACATCCTGTATCTTTGAGCACAGAAGTCAAGCCTTCAATGTAGATAATGGCCTTTTGGCCTTTCAACCTTTCAGACAATGGAAAAGACCTTTATCGATTGCTCCTTTTACTCTTATCCCATCTATAGGCTCCTGCATACAAGCAGATTTAAGAACAACATCTCAACTCAGAGGCCAAAAAGAGCTTGTGAAACTGTATGGACACACGATGAGCTTTTCACTGGCTGTATAACATTTCCCTTCTCCCTTGCCTTTAAACACCAGGCTCTGCTTCCAAGGAAATTAAACAGCAAAGTAGGAGGGATGGGAGCTTGAACCCTGTGGATAAAAAGCAGTGATGACAGCAGCGAGAGCTCTGGCTAAGATATTGAACTGCCTCGTTACGTGCAATGTTGGTAAAGACAAAGGGATGTGGCAGAAGCAGTAGGCCAGCTCTTCACATCCACCATTGCAAGAAAGAAGCACACAGGCTCTACCAGCCCACATCCCTTGTGATCAGCCTCAGCTTCTCCTTCATGAAAAAGGTCATTGAATCTGCTGTATCATCTCTAGCAACAGGAAGGAGACAGAAGGTCCAGAATTAGAGACGTTCCTTTCCCTTTCCCAGACTTCCCTGTCTACAGAAAGATAGGCTAAAAGGAAATATGAGTCACGACCTTCTTGCTTAGTGAAAGACCTCTGGGATCAGCTGTTGGAGGCAGCTTTGCTCTTTCCAAGGGTGATGAGCACCCAGAGTGAGTGCTTGTGATAATCAAACCAGAAATGAAGAGAAATAGCCACATGGAATCCCCTCCTGTTGCAGATGGACACCACGGTGCACACAGACAGCCCTGGATCAAGCTGATAATAGTCTGCTCCTGTCCACAGACGAAGGAAAATGAGTCTCAGATTACCAGACCTGTCCCTGGGTTTCGATGCTATCATGCACACTGCTGCTATCCAGACTCAAAGTCACAACAGGGGCAAGCAGTGTGGCACCAAGGAGGGACAACATGGCTCATAAGAACACATGCAGGCAAAAAAAACCAAAGAAAAGCACATCCTTTCTTATATCCACCATCCAGTTTATTTAGTATCATGATCCTTATTTTCTTATGGTATCAAATCACACAGGGCCCAAAATATTCCTTAAGTTAATAAGTGGTGAAGGCAAACACAAAAGCTACAATTATTCCATTAAATTAAACAGGGTCAGGGTCTGGGCTTGAGAACTCGAGTGTGACTGCCCATATTGTCTAATTTCAGCACCCTTTCTGATTCAGGTTTGGTCCATAATAACAGGCAATCTCATAGAGAAAGCCCAGACATATTTGGGGGGATATATCAGCCAGCAAATAAAACCAGTAATAACATGAGAAGATGACAAAATGCACAGCAGATCTATGGAGACCTTGACTTCACTTTCTTCTCATCATCTAAATAGCTTGATGCTTGTTCTTTCCAAACCTCTTTCTCTAAATGACACTATTGAGTCCTTCAAGGATCAGAGCAAGGGACAGTGAACTGGAACCCACAATATTAATTATGGCTCTGACACTGGCTACTGAAGAGACCCTTGACAAATCACAACATTTCTGGGCTAAGTGAGAGAAGACGACTATGTCAAATCCTTCCCACATGTCTGGAGGGAAAGACTTAATTAATTAATGCCCAGAAAGTGCTTTGGAGATTAAATGTGCAGCTCCTGATGTCATGAGAGCTAAATATTACCGCTGAACTCAGATTCATGCATAAGGGCAGAGGTTCCCAGAAAGAGAAGCATAAAGGGTAGGAAGCAAAGACTTCTCTTATAGAAAAATACTCCATGTAATTAATTCAGTAGCACTTTCCCAACAGACACGATTGTTTTCCTCTAGGTATAAGGTTAAGAGCCTTTCTGCTAAAGCCCAGGGATGTATCTGGCTTTAGGGATATGATATGAACCTCAATCTTCTCCAAAACAGCTCTCATTATCAGTGGAAGTATATGTGTAGTTAACTGATTCATTAGGTGTAGGCATCACTACATGGAGTTAGGGTTTTCTCTCTCTGGATCTTCTGAAGATCAGTCTTTGGTTGACAGCTAAAGAAACGCTGTTAAATATGCACAGTAGACACTGTCTCTGATCAATTCTTATTCTCTTGCTTTTCTATATGGTACAGTCAGAAAACTGTGAGTTCAGCTCAAATGTGATGGAAGTAGGGCCATAAAGGAGGAAATATGGGGGGATCCAAAGAGAGAGCTACCAGAGGCTAAAATGAAGCTCCAGCAGTCAAAGGCAAGGCTCTTGCCCTCAGCAAAAAGCATCCGGCGGTTCCTTTATTTAGTGCTTTATATTTCCCAATCTTTCTGGAAAATGAGCTATTTCAAAGGTCTACCTTCTCAAACAGGTCAATTCTTCCCCTGGTAGAAAAGGAGGCAGTGGTGTGTTACTGCATAGGTGGCCACAGAAGAGAACTCAGTGTGAGGAGTGGGGTGAGCTGACATAACAACATATAGAGGAGGGCATGGGTCTTTCACCACTGAGGCTGACATGAATTTTACCACAGACTCTGAAAACAAGACACAGAATTGTCATACTCTGATTCTCAGATATTCATGGATTTTAAAGGCCCTTCAGAGCCACTGTTTTGCATTCCTGCATAACAGCTTTGAACTAGATCCTATCTTTTAAGAAGGTATCCTATCTCGATTTTAAAATCCCCAGTTATTTGCAGGATTAAATACAACCCTTGGTACCTAATTTCAAGGATGAGGTTGTCTAGGTTCAGGCCACATCAAGATGTTCTCAGCTCTTTTCAACGGATTAAAGAGCCATTCACAATGTTTATTTTATGAAAAAGTATATGCAAGGACCTAATCAAGTCTCTTTCTACTTTAACTCAAACCATATTTATGGTATTCTGAAATCTTCCATGACGTTCATGTTTCTTAATTGCTTAATCATACTTTGGAATTTTGCCTGAACCATCCCCAGGTTTTTAACATCTCCCTCAACACCACATGCAATATTCTGGTAGCAGTCTCATCAGTGCAAAACACAAAGGTGATACATTTAGTTTTACCCAAGATCCCCTAAAAGCTACTTATTATCTACTTCCTTATTATCGGCACTGATGTTCAGTGAATGATAAAGCAGGACCCCTCAAACACATCTCTGAATCACTGCCTCTGAAAATAGAATTAATCTGTGGCCTCTGTTCCTACATGTTTGACTTTACCTTTGTCTCATACCCGGCTATCAAGCAGTCCAGATTGTTCTGTATCAGTGCTCAGTCCTATTCATGATTTATCACTCCCTCAAACTGTGAAATCTGAAAACTTTACCAGTAATGAGTACATCTTCTTCCATGTTCTTCTTAGAAATACCAAACAGCGGAAGCCCAGCAAATCATGTGTGCTAGGCCCTCTAGAAACAGCCCTGCTTGGTGTTCCCATTCACAAACACATTTTCAGACCTAATATTCATCCAGGTTTTATCCTTTTAATAAGTTCTGGCTTGGGCTTGTATCATTCTGGTTTCTTAATCAACATGTCATGCAGCACAAAGTCAAGCCTTATAGAAGTCTAAGTCTATTACATCAAAACTATTACCTTTCTATACCAAAATTGTAATCTCGTAAAAAAGACGCCAGGATGATTTGACAAGATATATAGTTTTTTCACAAAATTACATTGATTGGCATTAATTACATTACTCTCCTGTATGTCTTTACTATTTGAGAGCTGCAGCAGCCATTCCATTATTTTGCCTGGGATCAATGTCAATCTGACAAGGCTGTAATTACCTGGGTTGTTCCATTTACCCTTTTAAAACATTGGTACAGTGTTAGGCTTCTGTAAGCTATGTTAAGGATGGAAGGTTTCAGGGGAGTTTTCACGTAATCTCTGTCCATTTTGACATCTCGAGGCCATGGCAGAAACTGATGCCTTTGTGGGTGAGGTTCCCGTTACAATAATTATTACTTCAGCTCTTCCAGGCTTGCAGAGATTAAAAGGTCACCATTACTCTCCAGAACCCCAACTCTAAGCAAGTCTGTATAAGTTCAGAAGCACGTGAAATCTCATGCACTGAGAATGATGTTGCTCTGATTCCACCTCACATGCTTCCATCACTGTGCTCCCCAACACTTCTTCCTTTGACATCCATGTCTCACTGTGCGGTTCTCTTTCCCATTCTCTGGCCCCACACATTTCTGGCTGGGTCATGAGTTAGTTGTGTGTGAAGTCACCAGTGAAGAGAGGTCTCCAGGCCTGCACTGCCTGGGATGTATGGCCAGTTAAGCCATAACTGGTCAAGCCAAGTGCCAGCATTAGAGAGATTAGGCAGAGATAGCAAAGAGAAGGGTGAATTCATCACATTTCCCAGATCTCTTTGCTGGAAGGGCTTCTAAAATTCCTCTGAGCAGCATTCAAAGTTTTATTTGCTGTAAAGAATGGAGGTTTTTAATTCCTCTTTTCTATTGCTCCAAAGGAACTAAGATGCTGCTACAAATGCAAGGCTGAGGTAGAGACTAGTATCCCACCAAGATACTGCTCCTCCCATCAGGAGGAACCAGCCTTGGCAGCAACAGAAGGGTTTCCCTGTAGCATGAGGAGCAAATCTGAGCCAAATCAGTGTTACCAAATCCAGCTGTATCAGACTTAGGTTTAAGACCATGGCCAAGTTCATGCTTGGCAGAAACAGGCACTAATGCAACACCTCAGTTTACCCTAATCTCACAATAACATTTCTCCCATTCAAAGTCTGACCCAAAGAAGGGAAGCCATGTTGTGCCTCTCTGGGTCACAACAGCTTATGAGAGTGATTCACAGCCACGTAAAGCTGTGTTCCCAACATACAAAGGTCAAGATGTTTCCTTAAAACCTGCAGAAATAGGTCCTTTTTCGCAGCTCTTGTAGCTGAGGTTTGCAGCCCATCAGATGTGCTCCCTAGGAGAGCAGAGATTATGTCTGGTCCTGACATCTGCTCTGGACTGTAACCAAGGTCTCAGCCTTCCAGATGAGTTCTTTTTATTCTGCTCTATTATTAGGGCAAGCTTTAAAATATCTGCTTTATTAATTTGCTTGAATTATCAGAAATGGATCAGACTGTATAAAGCTGCAAAAAGAACAGGTCATCAGCCCCAAATTCATAGGTGACACATCCATCCATGTATACAATTATTTCATAGTCCAAGACACCAATGCAGAGACCTGTGTTCAGTACATGATATGCAGTTTGTATTTCAAAACAGTATGGTCTGAAGCTAGGCTTCACCCATGCTACTCACTGTGATGCTCCTTATATCAGCATTTACCCTTCCCCCCAAAATGTGGGAAAACCTACTTTCTTGTGAATAAGATGTACCCTGAAAGCACTCCATCTACCTGATGATGTATCAAACAAAGACAACAAAGAGGGAAAGAACAAGGAGAAAGCATGTCCTGTGTACAATTAAATACGACCATACTGCATATAATTTAATTAAGACAATTTAATGTGCTCCTATGTTCCTGTTGCCTAGTACCTGCACTCAGGCAGTGGTTAATTAAACATGCAGCTTAGCAATGGTGACTGCATCACACACTTCACATGCCTCCTGCTCAAATGGTATTTGTGACTCAAACAGAAAAAAGTAATTTGCTCAGTTTTCTCATCTCTTGTAAGTGTGAGAAGCTGTAATCAATCTAGGAAGGTGCAATGTTTATGGGGTTTAATACAAGATAAGACCGAGAAGAAATATGAGTATGTAGAAAATACAAGATGGTTCTTTAGGGATCGGGCATGTAGGGAGAGAATAGACTCCAGTGCTCTATCTCATTTTTGTATTAATGCAAAGTAAAAAAGAAATGTTGAAATATGTCTAGGTTAGAAATGAAACATCCCCTTCATAATTCAGAAATGAATACTCCTTTGTCTGCCGAGGACATTTTAAATACTGTTTGGATGGTCTGCTGTGTTTGGTGGTTTGGTTTTTCTTCGTATGGGAATGGCACCTGGAATGGGTAAATACATGTAGGTGAATTCACAGCGTAAATAAGATCCATCACTTCTGACAGATCCAGAAGCTTCCAATTTTCCTCTTTGCTTCTTTCCCGTGAGCAAACACAGGCTGAAGCCTGGTGTATATGAATAAGTGAACTATTAGATACTGTACAGCTAGCTTAGCCGGTGCTGAGCTTGTAATTACACTGTGGACACCTATACCTAGCAGCATCTTCACAAGCTTCCCTGTACAGCCTTCTAGGATGCTTATTGACACGAGATCATCAAGAAGACTCTTTGGAATGCATCTCATTATAATGTATAGAAAGATTATTGCAAGATGATTCACTTAAGTGGCCACATATTCAATCCCAGGCAATTAACTGCCCAACACAGTCAATTATGAAATAATAAAACTGGACCCTTCAAGACTTCCAACCAAATTAAAGGGTCTCCTGCCGAACAAGCAGAGTGGCCATAAAACTCTCTGCAACTTAACACTGTTAGAGAAGCCTAAACATTTCCTGAGTCCATTTGGAATATAGATTTTTTCTTTTCTTCCCAAATGACCACAGGAAACAGGTTATATCATTTTAATTATTGCTGATGCTGCTCAGAGGTTCTGAGGGCAAGCCAATAACTCTGAAAACAGGTCTCTTCTGATACGGAGTTCCTCTTCAGCAGACATTCTATTCCCACACTTAAACCTTCCATCTACCTTATACGTTGCCTTTTTTAAGGAAGCCTTGAATATAGTGCCCAAAACACTAATTCTCCCCCTTCTCCCCTGTCTGTTAGTCCTCCCCCCATTGTTAACTACAAAGTCCAGATTGTGAGACTCGCAGGCTAATGGAATGTCTAATGCAGAGCAGCTGTACATTTTTAATGCAAAAGGGGAAAAATAAAGGCAGCATATGGTTTTATGTAATCTTCCTATGAATTTTTAACTGAGCGTCCTAATTCATGTCAGACAGAAAGAGCCTTTTTACTGGTCCTTTGTGGTTAGAGTCTGCTAGCATGAAGCATGTAGTACTTTAAAGCCACAGTTAGTGCAGGTGCAGTAGATGCTGGTGTCGATGGCACTTGGTTTGTACTGATGGCTTTAAATAACACAATTCAGTGGCTGGAGCAACAAAAGGGTGTTAGAGCAAGAGGGATGAATCAGTGTCCTCTGGACATGGATATTCTTGAGGGTTCTGTGGCATCCTGTATAAGCATTATGAAAACACCACCTGAGCATTTACTGGTAGATAAGTTAACTGGATAGTAGGACAGTCACAACATGGGAGCAGGCTTTATAAAATCCTTGTTCAGTTTTGAGCCTTCTACTTCAAAGAAGTTGTGGATCACCTGGAATGATTCCAGAACATAGAAAATAGCCAGAAGTGAATGTACTGTAATGTACTGTATGATGAAATGCATACAAGGTTAGCACAAAAAAGCAAATGAATAATTTTGTATTCACATCCATTGAGGCCAGGAAAATAAGTAGCTGCTTAAAATAAAGCAAAAAAAGACATTAAGTGGCATTAAGAGTGTGCTGGTTTTGGCTGGGATAGAGTTAATTTCCTTCATAATAGCTGGTATGGACTGTTTTGGATTTGTGCTGGGAACAGTGCTGATAACACAGGGGTATTTTAGCTACAGCTGAGCAGCACTTACACAGAGTCAAGGCCTTTTCTGCTCCTCACACTACCCCACCAGTGAGTGGGCTGGGGATGCACAAGGAGCTGGGGCGGGGGATGACACAGCCAGGACAGCTGCTCCCAACTGATTTAAGAGATATCCCATGCCATATGGCACATGTTCAGCGTATAAACTGGGGAAAGATAAAGGAAGGGGGGATGTTGGGAGTGATAGTGTTTGTCTTCCCAAGTCATAGTTATGTTTGATGAAGTCTGTCCTGGGAATGGCTGAACATGTCTGATCATGGGAAATGGTGAATTAATTCCTTGGTTTGCTTTTTCTTGTGTGTGGCTTTTACTTTACTTATCAAACTGTCTTTATCCCAACCTATGAGTTTTCCCACTTTTACCCTTCCTGTTCTCTCTCCTCCATCCCATCAGGGGAGAATGAGTGAGTGGCTGTGGAGGGCTTAGTTGCTGGCTGGGGTTAAACCACAACAAAGAAAAACTTCCTATGGGTAAAGAAAACACTGAGATAGAAGTTTTAGGAGCCTGTGGAGTCTCCATCAAAGGAAGTCTTCAAATTATGGAAACGTGCCAGAAATGACAGAGATACAGTTGATCCTGCCTTGGGGTCTTTTGAGCCCCTTCCAAACTTGTGCTCCTATGATTCCTTCATTATGAACTGCCAGTATGGATGTACCCTCTGCAGCCTCAGAGCTGATCAATACAGATTCTTCTGTTACTTAGCTACCACCCTCTAAATGTCCCACATTAAACTGACCTCTCACATTCATCCGTTTTCTTTGCTTTCAACTTCCTTCCTTCCCTAGCTTGTTGCTCATTTCTTCTAATGCTACATTGAAGACCTCCCTGCTTCCCCTTCTCCTTTTCCTCTGGCCAGAGTGGCTGACCTCCCTCTTTAACACATCAGCTCCACTTTTTCAGCAACCAGTGGTACCCAAAAGTGTTTTAGAAAGGAGGCCATTTCACAGGTGAAGAAACTGAATCACAGAGAGGGAAGTTACTTGCTAAATAGCCAGCAAAGATGCCAGGCTACCATGCCATGAAATCCAGCAGGCAACACTTCTTCCGTTGCTTTCCATTAAGGACGACCTGTAGTAATTTTCTTCTCAGCCAAATGGACAAGAGAGCTGAGAATAGAGGGTGAGAAAACCTGAGGAAGACTTGAAGAGACCATTTGTGGTGGTGTTGCCATCCAATAGACTTGACACTTCGTGTAATCGCATAATAAGCCAAACAAATGCCATATTTTCTTACACAATACACTCTCCTTATGCCCATGCATCTTCATGTGTTATCAGTTTCATTAAAAGGGGAAAAAGGAACTCAAAACCAACCAACCAAACCAACAACAAAGTGTGACAGTTTTGCTCCTTGACAAATTGTTCCAGGATTAAGCCATGTTTTCAAGCTAGTTCTTTGTGACTAGAAAAACCTTTCCCTTTTTAAACAAATGGTGAGGTCTTTGTCTAATTACCTGACACTGGGAACTGAAGAATCCCAGATACGGTTGGACTTGCAATAAGATTGTTAGCATTTTCAACACTAACACCATTCCTCTGAAGACAGCGTGGTGTCACATTTCCGCCCTCAAATGATCCTGTTTCATAATTAGTGTTTGTCTTATATCACTTATATCACATTCATTATGCAAATGTCTATGCAAAAAACAACTCTGGAGAGATTTGGTCCTGATTTTCATCCAAAGATGGGTTATCTGGAGCTCTTTTCACTAGTGTTATCTGCAATCACATATGGGGAGGTCTCCTGTGATCTCTCCAGCATTGTGCTCTACACCCCAAGCGCCTTGATTTTCTCCCTCATGGGGCTTTACTTGCTTTTACCATTAGTGTGAATCATAATCCAATATCAAGGTCTATACATGAGTACTTAAGTTATAAATGCATATGAGGATGCAGCCCCATGCAATTATGCCTGAAGAGAAAGATAGCTATTACTGACTTAGCACTAAGAACTGGAATGCATTGCAAAGGCTTTACTGCTCTTACCAGTATTTTGTCATGGAGCTTAAAATGGACTTGGTTCTTCGCTGCAGTGATGTAGGTCTGGCTCTAATGCAGTAAAGTCAGTAAATTCTGAAGTTATTCTGCACTTACTTAGAGCAGAATGACATTTGCCATATAGCCCTGGGCCTCATTCAGCCAGAGGGTGTCAGGAATGTAGAGACAAGAAGCAAAAAGAAGCAATTAACAGGCAGGCTGCTGTGCTTAGAAGCAATCAGCATGGTTGCTCAGAGAAAGATATGTATAACAATCCAGTATGACTGATCTGAAGACTGAATCTAAAGACTTATCCAAAGGCATATAAAACCAACCAGAACATATCCTTTCTTGCCTTGCTCATTTAGCACCGATTTCTTTATCTCTGACTTTAAGGTCCTATGGACATGCCATTATGAATCGCACATTTCTTAGGGCTTTTATTATAGAGAGGGTAAAGAGTTAGATAAATTCTATCCTCCCTTTATGAGGAAAATGAAGACTTGTCTTTCATGGGACAGTGTAGCCGCTGAGAAACAAAAGAATTAATGAGAGTATTCACCATTATAAATTCAACAATTACATATTTGCCTACCATAAATGCAGTGATGTTGGGAAAAACCCACTAAACCAACCAGATTTGCTATGGAAAAGTACAGAGCTTTATTTCTCCTCACAAACCACCCTTACACGGTCCAAAAACATATTTCAAGGATTGGAGGACAAGGCTGTATGCTGAGCTCAGCTGTGCATCCTCTGCCACTCCCTGACTTTTCTAGTTATTTTAGCTTGCCATCACCTCTTTCCCTCATATGAAATGGTCTACTATTCCTTATATCTATTTAAAGCACTTTGAGATGCTTGGTAGATGCAGTTTGAGTTGTAAGCAGCATTATAACTGAGTCACAGCAGCAGGTAAATAAAGCCTGTTATATTATTTTTAGGTCTGATGTAATATTGTTTCTTGTGAAATGTGTTTTCATTGCACAGCTCTGCTCACACACACCCTTTCTGCAGCATGCCTTTCTGTTGCAGGTTTTCTCTTTCATTCACAGCTTTTCCAGTGCTGGCCATGCAAGCAGACAACTGTGTGCCACAGAGATGCAGCACTTCAGGATGCAGCATAGAGGACAGTGGAAGACTTTGCCTATTAGACTCTAACAAAAAAGCTTCAGAAGCAACAGCAATAATAAAACAGAATTATTTGGAAAACCCTATAGCATGATGGAAGTTGCCATTATTTTTTAATTGGAAGGATAAACCTATTGAGATTACCTTGAAAATGCTTCTCAGCTAAAATTAAAGTGCAATCATTTTGCATACTACAGGTATGATAGTTTACTGATTGTGCATCTTTAGCTTCTGGATCAGCGAATAATTGGTTCAAGTTATGGCAGGAATTCATTCATCCTTGATATTTGAATGAGTAAGAGATTAAAAACCCCAAAAATTTCCTGAGGAAGGGAGTCTCTTCTCCCAAGACTTCATTTGTCAAAGTTTCATTGTCTGTTTTTAGTCCTGCTCTGATGACCTGCAGATCATGAGGAACACAGCTTTCTGCAACTATTGCTGCATTCATAACCACAAGCCTGATGAAGCCTAAGATGTAACAGAACAGCAGGAATTCATTAAATGTGGTCACTATCGTAGCACTTTATTCACAGGAATGTGTAAGGATTCACTAATGAGAAATGACTTCCAAAGGTAAATATACAGAATACTGTTATATGATGGCAAAGAAGGTGTCTGAAGAGCACACAGGGTTTGGGAGATGTCAGCGCCTCTTTGATGAGGGAGCTATTTAAAATGGTACAAAACACTTGGAGCATGGGGATGTATTTAAGAAATGGAAATTCTAGCGTTATTAGGTGAGGAAGCCATCAAAATATTGATGATAAAATGGTTTATCCAAAAAAGGTGCCTTGTCAGTAGATTCAACTTCTCAGGGCACACTGACAGAGAATAGAAACTGTCTTTGTTAGTGGAACCTGCCTTTCTGTCTTTAAGTCAAGAATGTCATTCAGCAAATGTCATTCAGGCATCCAAGTGGGTTTACAAAGACTTCTTTTCCCTTTGTTTAAATTTATTTGCTGTCTGTGCTCGCAGCAACAGTGCAGAGAGCTGGATGCACACCCACATGGCAGTAGTTAAACACTCCCTTGCTAGTGCTAAGGATATGTCACCGATTCCATAAACAACATCCCAACTCTTCCCATGTTTTTAGTTTTAATGGTCAGTAGGGATTTGAGAAAGACATGACCTAACTGCCAAGCAAAGAGCATCAAACTCATGTCTAGTACTCATCCCAAATGTCATTTGAACCTGGAAGCCTTGAATCCCTGGTGGAACTATTTGCTGCAGGAATCCAGAAGATCTGAAATGGAGTAGTTTGGAAATGTTGGCAACTTTTGCTAACGAAGCCACCACCATCTTCCTACATCCAAGCATCTAAAAATCATGAACTAGATGTTCAAATATACCGAGGGTCTTATAATCTTTTGTTACCAATCTGGATTTTTAATCATTTCATCTTTTCATGGCCCAGTAGCATAATCTGTTTCTATTAGAACTGATAATGACAGCTAATTTGTGGTTGTCTAATTCATGCCAGCTGATTGGTTTGGGATTCCTTTGAAACATCCCCTGTTTTTTACTTCTAGGGTCAGGATTATTAAAGGGATTAACCTTGAAAATTGCTCCTTGATGTTTGGGGCTCTATTTTCAGTTTTTACATATAGATGTATATTGGGAAAAGACAGGATGTGGGTAAAATGGGGTCATTTTTTACCTTTCAGTCACTTAATTCCAGAGTGTATATATAGGTCTGGGCAGTATCTTGTGGGCAGATACGATGCTGCTGTGCCTACATGACTCAAGTCCAGGTCAGAAAAGTGTGACTCTGTTGGCAGGGTTACAACTCTGATCTAATATATCCCATTAATACCCAGCTTACTACTATGGGTTTGATCACATGCTATATGGTGCCACAGCTTCTGCTTGGCTTGGAAATGCAGACCCCAGAAGCACACATCAGCACACAGTATGCCATAATGCAAAGAGAATTACAGCCTTCTCCACTGGCAAGTGGAACTGGCACCAGAGTATATTTGGAAGCTTTATGCTTCCCAAATGACAGAAAACGAGGAGTCATGTCTTTTATATACAGAGAGCACCAGGAGGCACACAATAACACGCAATAATGGGTACTCATCCCTTTGGAAAAGAGAATAATAATAGTTCCAAAATCAAGAGATAACCAAGGGAAAAACAGTGGAAGAAGAGCAAAAGCAAAGAGCATCTTACGGATTCAAAGTCCAGATGAGTGCGTTAGTGTTTATCCACTCACTGTGGGGTTTAAATGGCCTGCTACATTGCAGCATGTCCAGCTGGCACGTCTCTGAACACTGAGCACGTGCGTTGGCTGCAGGGCACAGGGATTTCGTTGCAAGATTTTTATCCATGCAGTTGGAAGGCTTTTTGTGCGCACATTTCAACCCCCAAAGTAACACAAACTTTTCCAAACATCAGATAGTAAATCATACAGATAACAATTTCAAGCCTGAGGAGAAGGTTAGGGGTCACTTTTGACTTTTTGGGGCTGCTAGCAGAGAACAAATATGACTTTCTCTGGACTGGCATGTTTCCCTGTAATGAGTCCTGGTGCTTTTCCTTGACTAACTGGACTGTGACCCTAAGCCAGTGCTTTGTGCTTAGAAATGCACAGAAAATGGTCTGCATAATGCTGCAAAGAGTTGGGAAATTACAGATTGTTATCAATAATTAGTATGATTTTTTGCCATTTACCTAACGAAAAAGACAGAAAGAGGCTGGGTCAGTGGCAGTGGTGCAGGCTTGTCACTTTTCATCAGCTTAAGTGCTGAGAGCAGATGTGAATCAGGTTACAGCTAAAAGCTTTATACACCAGTATTCACAGCCAAGAGTGCATCAGCCGTGAGCATTTGGTTAACTTTTGTACGTTACAATTCCTAAAAGGGGAAGGTTCTTGATGACTAAGAATCCATTTGAAGTAATGAGAGCTCACTTGGAGCTAACAGGCTCAACTTCGTTAAGTAGTGCATGCAAATAACCTGGATCATGCTGCAAGCTATGCCAACAACTCAATAGTATCCAATGCAGACATCCACACGCTGCAGCAGACTTCAATACACAGCATCATGCAGCTCATATGAGCATTTTCATCCCCTTTTTAAGCAGACAAATCACATTTTGTTGATATTAATATCCAATAAATGACTATCTAATATATATAACATTCAGAAAACCCCGTGCATGCTTAGGGAAGGGGACTTACTCTATGGAATAGCTCTTAAAATAGACTCTACACTTCTTTTTCCAAGCTTGCTCTTATAAATTTCCTGTCTCCATCTAACTGCTCAGTTAGCTGAAAACAAGCAATCATGTTAAGAAGATAAAGCCTTTTTCTGGCTTCTGGGATGCAAGCTCCCATTTTGCATTTGAAAGTGTTCAGAGACTGCAGGAATATCAATCTGCTTGCTTGCCACAGTAAAAGCAGCTCAAAATCCGTTATTAGAAGTCTTCTGTGTCATTCCCCTAAGTTTGCTGCATTGTATTGAGGCAGCAGAGAGGCACTAATCAAAGCCCTCTAAGTTTTAGGCGACTAGATGACCTAATTTTAACCATATTCTGGCATGGGGATGTGTGGATACACGAATCTTGAGCCAACGCAACAATAGCAAACATTTTATCAACTCCTTAAACGCGTCTGAAAAGTGTCATCATTTTTAAAGTGATTCAAGACAAGTAATGTGAATCCGGGCCTTGATCTGGGGGAGCTGTATCAGAATGAGCATATGGCTGGTACATCCTTTCCACCATAAGATATGAAATCATCCGGTCTGCGCACGGACTTGCAGAAGGGTAAAGAATAAATAGGATGTTTTTCTTTGTAAAACAATATGCGGTCTGTATTAGCAGCCACATTTTAGATAGCTCCTGACTGCAGCTGTCAAGCAAGAAATGCAAATAACAACTCTACGTTGGTTTAAAAGTAGCAGCTTTCTAAAATCCTGTTGCTTGTGTAGCTTCCGTGTTTCTTGTCTTTTAGTAACTCTGTTTCACCATGAGAAGGATGTCAATTGTCTTCCTGTGCAAATCTAGGATTAACGATGCAGTGAACAGATGCACAGCAGAAGCAACAGGCAGTAACATTTTTATGTCCAATGCCATAAGTTGTAGGGAGGGTCTGAGGCCACAAGCAAAAAGAGTAGGAGAAGGAGATAAGGTTTTAAGTAACAGCCTAATGGCTCTAAGCGTGATTCACAATCTGCTTTCCCCACCATGTAAAAACCTGGATAATGGTGAAGACACATATATACGTGCACATATGCGCCCACAAAAATGCAAAGAAATGAAGCAAAATAGTTTGGTCTGTTGTAAAAATGCTAACAATGGCAATCACCACCAAATCTGCTAACGCTGTAGAGAAGCTTGGTACATCTCAGGTAATCTGAACATCAGCAAAGGCAGGAAGGGAAGGTTAACGGCCTCAAAGGCTAATTTTCAGAGAAACCATCAACTAGAACAGCGCCAAAAATCACTGGTCTTCATGATTTGGCTGGCACATTGGCCACCAGGTGGAGTCAGGGAAAAGTAGTTAGGGGCTGTCATGGGATAGAAATCATTTTCTTTTGTTCTGAAGTATGTAGCTGCTGTTGTTTCAGCTCTGGTAGAAGCAAAGGTGGGTTAAGGTCCAGATTCAGACACCTGAAATTAGACCTCTACGTGAGCGGCAGGGTGTCTGTCTACACTTCAATCACAGTCAGAGGAGACCCAATCAGCACAGTCAGTGGAGTCTAGAAAGCCATTTCACTGGTCAAATGCGGGTGTCTGCTTCAGGGTCAGGTAAACAGCCCTCTAGATTCCATTGCCTGCGTTGAATAGATCAAGTTTAAAGGGAGCTTTGCTATCTACCTCACAATTCAATTCACAAGACACTAAAATTCATGTGGCTGAACATTCAGATGAATCATGCCCAGCGCTTATTTTATTATATCTTCATTTATTTTGATTTAAGCAATTCCCAGGTCATCTGCATGGATGTGAGTATTAAGATGAAGCAACGAAAGAGCGCAGTCACAGCATGTCTATGACATAGCAGCCTTCCAGTACCTAAAGGGGAAAAGATGCAGGGGACTCTTTATAAGGGAGTGCAGTGATAGGATAAAGGGTAACAGTTTTAACCTGCCAGAGGGGAGACTGAGATGAGCTCTTAGGCAGAAGCTCTTCCCTGTGAGAGTGCTGAGGCGCTGGCACAGGGTGCCC
>WYDI02003088.1:0-14519 GCA_009867235.2 Psittacus erithacus | reverse complement strand
CCACCTGCCTGTGTTGTGCCCTGGTGCCCACCCCCAGGGCCTCCAGGCTGCTCCATGGGAATGGGGCTCCAGGGATGCTGGAAACTGAGGCAAGGAACCGGCAGCACTTGGCTGAACCCTGTCCTTGCACCCAGGGGTGCTGCTGCCCAACCTGCAGCAGGCGGACAGATGGATGGATGGAGGGAGGGAGAGAGGAAGGGATGGATGGATGGATGGAGGGATGAGTGGATGGAGTGATGGATGGATGGAGTGATGGATGGATGGATGGATGGATGGATGGATGTATTGACAGATAGTGCCCAGCAGGAACTGAATCCCTGCAGAACATCCCTGTGCCTCTGGGGCTGCAGTGCCCCCAGCTCCAGGAGAAGTGCAGGGTGAGGATGGCCCCAAGCTGCCTGTGCAGCGAGGTACCAGTGAGCTCTCAGGGGGTTCTGCAGGGGCTCAAGCTCTTTGCAGTGCAGCAGGGTCCACACCAGTGCTCTCACCACGGTTTGGCGCTGATGGGCTCTTCTTGAGGTCCCCATGGGCTGCCCAGGGGACCCCTGTCCTGGGGCTTCTTGTCTGAGGGTCAGGGCTGCTCACAGCAAACCTGGGCACCCAGGACCACAAGAGGGGACCCCTCTCGTCACCACAAAGCCAGTGTGATGCTGAGCTCCAGCTCCCATTCTGGGCACTGCCAAGTGCAACCATCCTGCCCCTGGCCCCATTTCTGCCTGATTTCACCCCAAATCTTCCATCCCATGGCCAGAGGAGCCCTGAGGAACTGGACGGAGAACAAACAAACCAAACTTTACTAGAAACCCAAATCCGACCATGGTGGGGGCAGCGACAGGCAGAAGAGGAGGAAAAGGGGGAGCCAGAGTGTCATTACATGGGGAGGGTGATGGGGACTGTGTCCCTGTAGCCGGTAAAGCCAAGTGAAGCATCCCCATGCTATGTGCCTGGTGCTGGGGAGGGATGGGGGGAACTGGGGTCACTACCCTCAGGCCTTGCTCTGTCCATCCCGCAGCACCTCAAACCTGGGGACTAGCTCTTCAAAGGTGGGTCTGGTACTGGGGGTGAAGGCCCAGCAGGTCAGCATCAGTGTGTAGACCTGGGGGGGGACACAGGGGATGGTTCCATCAGGTGGGGTGTGGTGGTGCCCCCCCCCCCAAGTCCCCACCAGCCCGCATAGGGCTCTCACCTCCCCAGGACAGCCGCACGGTGCTGGCAGGCGCCGGTTGTCCTTGAGGAGCTCCAGCAAGTGGCAGACGATCTGTGCCGTCTTCTCAGTGCCCATCATGCGGAGGAACTCCTGCGGGCACGAGGATACCCATCGGCACAGGGCTTATACCAAAGGCAACAGGTCCAGGGTCAGGGTCTCACCTCTGAGGGGCTCTTGATCTTGTTGCTGTAGGTGAAGAGCTCATAGAGGAGGACCCCGAAGCTCCAGATGTCGGATGCTCGAGAGAAGACATTGTCCGACAGGGACTCGGGTGCGTACCTGCCACAGGGAGGATACTGAGCACCGGCTGCTGCGGGACCAGCACCATAATGTCCCTCCCATGGCACCTCACCAGAAGACGGGACTCTGGCCGGGCTCCCGCACTATGTAATAGTCCTTGTCCTTTGGCAGCAGCTTGGCCAGCCCGAAGTCCCCGATCTTGACATGGGTCTCACTCTCCACTAGGATGTTTCTGCTGGCCAGGTCCCGGTGCACACAACGCTGTGCGCCCAAGTACTCCATGCCCTGCCCGGAATGCAGCCGCTCGCAGCAACCCAGGGACCACAACCTCTTCATCCCCATCTGTCTCCACCTCACAGGGCAGAGCAGGACCCCTTTGGCCCCCATGGTCCCACCTTGCAGATCTGCCAGGCGTAGAGGAGCAGGGTCCTGTGGTCCAGGCGGGGCTGGTTCTTCTGCAGGTAGTCCCGCAGGCAGCCATTGGGCAGGTACTCCATCACCAGCCGCAGCCTGCGGCATCCTGCACCCACATCCATCACACTCCAGCTGGGATGCAGGGAAAGCATCCCTGCCCACTCCCTGCCCTATGCTCTCACCCCGGCTGTAGCAGACCCCCCGGTACTGGACAATGAAGTCATGCTGCAGTGAGTGCAGAATCTGGATTTCCCTCTCGAAGTCCCTCAGCTCCTTGGCCGAATCCTGCTGCAGTTTCTTCACAGCCACCAGCTCACCCGTGCTGTCACCCAGAGGGTCATAACGGCACAGCTCCACACTCCCAAAGTTACCCTGGTGAGGATGTGGGATGCTGGGGTGCCTTGATGATGGGGGTCCCCGTTATCTTCCCAGTGCCCTCCCATATCCCACACAGGGCACAAACTACTCAGCTTCACAGGGCAAAGCATCCCCCTATGGGCAGAGGATGTTTCTTGCCCCACACGCAGGTCAGGAAGTGTGTGTGGGGTGCAACTTGTGCCCTGATTCTGGGGCTCCCTCTGCCCCCGCTCACCTTGCCCAGCAGTGAGATGTACTTGAGGTGCCGCTCCTCAAAGTATGTGGGGTCCTGGTGCATGGCGAGGGGCTCGCACCCCCAGAAGCTGTCCCGCAGCACCGCATCAGCGGGGGACAAGTCTGAGAGCAGTTCATAGTCTGGGGGAGGCAGGTGTGAGGGCCCCAGGGGAGTTCAAACTCCTTCTCCCCCATCCCCATGTCATGGGCTCACCAGAGGTAATGAGGCTGTTGAGGTCGCGGATGAGAGCGCGGAAGCAGGGCCGGTGCCAGGGCTCATAGTCCATGCACTGTGCAATCAGCATGGCCAGCTCAGTCCACTTGGGTGCAGGGAGCTGGAGGCTGCTTGCATAGAAATCCAGCTTCTGCAGTGGGGGAGATAAGGCTCAGGCTGGTTACGGTGTGCCCAGCCCTGTGACCCTCGCAAACAGCCCCTCACTGGGCTGTGCAAACCCCCCACACTGCCCAGGATCTAGATGGTCTTAAGGTCCTTTCCAACCAAAACCATTCCATGGCTCTATGGTCACTCAAAGGGTAAGGGATGTCAGGCTGGGGCTTGGTTACTGCTGGTCCCTGCAGCACTGGACCCACAACCACCTCAACACACACTGAGGATGGGGAGAGCCCTGCAAGACCCCAGCTCTGGGTGCCATGGGTGCCCATTGCCCCAGTGATGCCCCTTCTCTGGGGTGACCAGAGCCTCTTCCAGCAGAGAAATCCCAGGGTGGGACAGGCGGTGTGTGAGTGAGCAGAGTCCAGGCACAGCGGGATGGGGCAGGAGGGTTAGAATGCAGCAGGATGGTGCAAGAGAATCAGGATGCAGCAGGATGGTACAAAAGGATCAGGATGCAGCAGAATGGGGCCGGAGGGTTAGGATGCAGCAGGGTGGGGTGAGAGGGTCAGAATGCAGCAGGATGGTGCAAGAGAATCAGGATGCAGCAGGATGGTACAGAAGGATCAGAATGCAGTGGGACGGTGCAGAAGGGGTGGGATGGAGGGAGGGGGCAGCCTCACCTTCTGGGGCTCCAGCAGGCTCACGGGCATGTTCCCACCACTGAAGATCTCCCAGAGGGTCGCCCCGAAGCTCCACTTGTCCGCGGGCAGTGCCAGGCTCTTGGGGTCCCAGAGGCACTCGGGGGCCAGCCAGGGGATGCGCTCCACCAGCACTAGGAACAGGGGCCCTGCTCAGCACCCACCAGAGGAGGTCTGGCACCCCCAGCCCCAGCACTTACTGTCCTTGGACAGGATGGAGACGCTGACTCCGGGATCATTGAGTTTGATGAAGGGGAGGCTGCCGCTGGCCACATCCCCCTCCCGCGTCAGCAGCACCTTCTTAGCTGAGATGTTGCCGTGTATGATTTTTCTGTCCTCCTGTGGAGGGGAGAAGGATCAGGAGCATCAGTGCAGCCCCAGGCCATGGGGCAGCCTCATGCATGGGGCTGAGCTGGTCCAGCCAGTGTGAACCAATGGGGATGTGTGGAAACTGTGGGGACATGGATGCACATGGGTGTGTAGCAACTGTGGGGACGTGTATGCACATGGGTGTATAGCACCTATGGGACATGGTTGCATGGATGCTGAAGGATGCAGATGCACAGAAGCTATGGGACATAGATGTGCTGAAGCTGCAGGACATGGATTCGTGGGAGCTGCTGGACATGGATGCGTGGGAGCTTTTGGACACAGATGCGTGGCTGCTGTGGGACATGGATGCATGGGTGCTGTGTGACATGGATGCATGGGTACTGTGGAGCATGGGTGCTGTGGGATATGGATGCATGGGTGCTGTGGGACATGGATGCATGGGTGCTGTGGGACATGGATGCATGGGTACTGTGGAGCATGGGTGCTGTGGGATATGGATGCATGGGTGCTGTGGGACATGGGGGCTATGGAACATGGATGTCTGGATGTTGTGGGACATGGATGCATGGGTGTTGTAGGACATGGATTCATGGGAGCTGTGGGATGTGGGTGCATAGGGGCTATGGGACATGGATGCATGGGAGCCACAGGATAAGGACAAGGGAGAGCCATGGGATAAGGACTTGGGAGAGTTGTGGGAAGCTGGCTCACAGGAGCTGCAGGACACATGGATGCAGCTCACCAGGTAGTTGAGTGCATACGCCAGCTGCTTGGCCACCTGCAGCTTCCAGCTCGTCGTCACCTTGCCCTCACCTTGATTCTTCTTCAGGTAGAGATCGAGCGGTCCATACCTGACGTACTCCTGCACCATGATACCTGGGGAGGGACAGCACGTGCATGTCCAGCACATTCATGTCCCATAGCTCCTGTGCATCACCCCAGCACTCACTCTCCTTCCCGAGGCTGACGCCGTGCAGCAGGACCAGATGTTTGTGGGAGAGCTGGCTCATGATGCTGGCAGCCTCCAGGAAGGACTGGATGGGAGAGAGACTGGCTCAGGGAGGGCCATGGGGTCCCATCCCAGTGCTGGGCGCTGGGGCTGCTGCTGCCTCACCTCAGAGCAGTTATGGTGGCTGCCATCCATCACCTTGAGCACCACTGTGGTCTGGTGGCACCCGTCCTCCCCTTGATCGCGCTTGATGCCCTTGTAGATGTGGGTGAAGGACCCCTGCCCCAGGCTCTCACCCTGCAGGAGCAGGGGATCCTGGTGTAATGGGGGTCCCTGCCCGTGTGCTCCAGCCCACCAGTGCCTCATGTTCCCCCTTCCCTGTACCCGCGTGAGGCTCTGGGGGTCTATCTTGTGGAACATCATCTGGTTGAGGCTGCGGCGGGGGGCGTAGGGAGAGCTGGGGGGGTGGGGGCAGCCGCTCCGCACAATCAGCAGGTTCGACTTGTCTGGGGGGAGGGGAACAGCTGTGACACACTGTGACCTCACACAGCCTGACCTGTGATGTCACAGCCCACCCTGTGACATCACAGCCCACTCCATGATGTCACACAGCTCATCTGCCATCACACAGCCCCACTCTGTGACGCTCTGTGACTTCATGCAGCCTGCCCTGTGATGTCATACAATCCGCTCTATGATGACACAGGCTGCTCTGTGTCACCATCCAACACCCCTCTGTGATGTCATTTGATGACATCACGTAGCCTGCTCTGTGACACCACAGCGGTGACACACAGCCACATGAGGTCACACAACCCATGCAGTGACATCACGCCTTGTCCCCTCCCCAGTCACCTCTGGGCTGCGGGGGGCAGCAGGCAGCCAGGCGCATGGGGGCACCCTCCGCCTGCAGCCCACAGCGCCGGTAGGTGCCCAGCAGCTCCCGCAGGCTGCAGAACCGCCGCGGCACTCCCGAGAGCCCCCAGCTCCCGTCCTTGTCCCTGCGGATCAGGCAGCGCTTGAAGTCCCGGCCGGAGTGGATCTGCAGGGGGAGAGCCTGGCTCAGCGCCATGGGGACCCCTGGCAGCCCCCCAGGTCCCACAACAGCTGCCGCAGGTCCCCACCGGTGCCGGCGCTGGTGCCGGTCTCACCTCGGTGCACACGGTCAGCAGAAGGCTGTCAAAGTCCTGCGGGCTGCGGCGCAGCAGGAACAGCCCCGGTCGGCTCCCGGCCACCTTCAGCTTGTTCACAGCGAACTCAGAGCTGCAAAAGGACCCCCCAATTGCTCACCCCTCCACCAGGGCACTGCAGTGGGCCCAGCATCACCTGGAAGTGAGCAGGATGGGGACCAGTGTTTCCAACCCAAGTGATTTCTTCCCCCTCACCTCCACCACCCATGGGTTAGGGTTAACAAAGGAGGGGTCCCAGCACCCACCTGATGGGGCCGTGGCACTGGTTCTCCAGGTCCTCCAGGAGCCGGGGAGGGGCCACCTCTTTGCAGAAGTAGTGGTGAGCATCGGCGGTCAGGCGGTAGTAGCCATCGATGAGGGCCACAAAGGAGCGTGCATCCCGCAGTGAGGGGAACTCCACCTCCTGCAGCAGGGCTGGGAGTCAGCCCCATGGCACCCCTGTCCCCTGCCCTGTGGGGATCCCCCAGACCCCACCCCCAGCTCACCAGCACCCGGTTGTCTGTCTTGGTGAGGGTGACAACACGGTTCTCCACAGCGACCCCATCCCCGCTCGCCTGCTTGATGCTGATGTCGGCGATGTCGGGGAAGTCACAGAAGTGCTGTCGGTTCTGAGGGACACAACCAGTGCTGACCCCACGTTCCCACCCTCATCTCACTGCCCAGCACAGTTCCACCCATACCTCGGAGCTGCTGCAGCTCCAGGAGACGCCGCTTTCACCAGCCACATGGATGGTGATGTCCATGGCAGAGCCGGTAGTACGCACAAGGAAGCTCTCCTCGGCCCAGCGCCGCTGCAGACGCTCCAGGTCCAGCAGGTACTTGAGCTTCAGGCAGCACCCGTCAGGCTGGCAGCTCCCAAGCTTCTGCAGGGATTTGCTGAAGCGGTGCCGGATGCGCTTGCGGGTGAGGAAGCTGTGCTGCTGGATCTGGCACCGCAGCGGTGCCGGGATGCAGGACTTGTAGCTGCAGGGATGGGGTGGTGAGGCAGTGGTGCATGCTGGTCTGTCTCCATGGGTGCTGGGCTGTTCCCATGGGTTCCAGGCTGTTCTCATGGGTTCCAGGCTGTCCCCATGGGTGCTGGCTCTTCCCACAGGTTCTGGGCTGTCCCCACAGCCCCCAGCTCACCTGACATGGCTGAAGACCTCTCTGGGACTCTGGTGCTTCTCCTTGGCGATGCGCAGCATGTCCAGCACAGCCAGGCCCAGGCACTCCTCCTGCTGGGGCAGGCTCAGCGCCATGGCCATGCGGCCCCCAATAAAGTCACTGCGGGACTGGGGAGGGCAAGGAGCTGGAGGGGGTTCCCTGTGCCAGCTCCCCGCATCCTACACTTGATGTACCCCAGGAGCATCACATCCTGCTCCAGGCGCTGGTTTCCTGCTGCTGCCCAGGAGCTGGCTGTGTCCTGGGACAGGCACCCCCCCAGAGGACACTGTGACCCCCATCGCAGCAACCTGGGGTGCCCTATACCCAGTGTGGGATGCTTCAGCTGAGCTGAGTAGGAGGACCCACATCCACAGGCATTGTGGTGGGTGCTGGAAGAGGAGGAGGGTGGCATGGCTCTGGGCAGTAAAGGGTATTGCTGCACTGAGGTTAACACATATCACACCTCTGAGATGCCACATGGGACCTCACCTATGGTCCCTTGTGTTGGGGACAGGGATGGCAGCCTGAAAGGGCTCACCTGGGCAAAAAGGTAATCAATGACAGGGTAGTCCAGGACAGGGCTGGCCCGGTCGTTCAGCAGCTGGAAACGGTGGGACTGCCCCAGCCCACACCAGCTGGGGAACAAGAACCTGATGGGAGAGCAGAGAAGGCCTCAGCGCCACATCTCCCACAGCGCAGAACCTCTGTCAGCCATCAGAGACTCCCCAGGGAGCCGTGCTGGGCTGTACCTGATCCTGTATACCACGACCTGGCTGCAGGACTCATCGACAGTGAAGAGGTGGTTGGGAGGGAACCAGCAGCTCAGGTCCTCAGTAGCCAGGGCAAAGAGTGGATGGCACATGGGCAGCACACCTGGGAATGGGAACAGTGCCATGACCCCCCCAGGGGATGGGTACGTCCAGTACCTGCAGCATCAGGAGCTGATAGGCACGGCTGGTACCCGCGGCAGAGGAGCTGATGCTCACCGCAGGCTTTGGCAGCGCAGACACAGAGCTCCTCAGCCGTGTACTCGCCGAAGGTGAAGGTGAGGACACCAGCAGCACCGGGGGGCACCCGGTGGTACAGGTACACTTGGAGGGTGCCAGTCTCAGTGGAGGAGAGACTGCAGGAGCGCTCCCCGATCAGGGGGGTCTCCTCACCCAGCGGGGCCATGGTAGGGTCTGCAAGAACAGAGGGGCTCAGCTGTGACCCTTACCCCTTTCCCCATCAATTTCCCTTTGCATCCTCCCTGGGATCAAACCCAACCACCACGCCTGCAGCATCTCACTGCTGGGGTCAGCCCATCCTGGGGAGGATGAAGGGGAAACTGAGGCACACAGCCTGTTCTGCAGGCATGGGGATAAACCCACCACCTCCAGCTGTTGTCTTTGTCCCCATGCCCTGAATCAGTTCCAGGAAGGGGCAGGGAGGACTCAGCTTCATCTCTGTGCTCAGCTGGGCTGGATGGATATCATGAAGCCCCCTGTGCTGGTATGGTACCTGCTCCTGAGTGCTCTGGCCCTGACGAATGGGTCCGGGTCTGGGCTGTGCCGCTGGATCAGGGCTCCTGGGTTGGGCTTCCGGGGTCGGGGCTCCTGGGTCGGGGTCCTGGTCGGGGGTTCTGGGGCTGTGTAAGTGGCTGCTTGGAGCCTGTGAGGAAAGAAGAGAGTCAAAACTCCCCTCGGTGACTTCCTTCCTGCCCACAGCCTCCTCACAGGCGGCTTCCTGGCAAGGGAGGGCAGTTTGGGGTGCAGGGCAGAAAGGAGCCACCCCACGGCAGAGGGACCAGCTGAGGGAGGAAGGGCCAGGCAGTGGGCACCCCACTTGGTGCTGGCACCCCACTGAGCACCCCAATGGATCCAGCTCCTTGCTGGTCCTGCCACAGCATCCGGTGCTGTGGGTACCACAGGAGTGCGCAGTGCTCTGCCAGGGCCCCATCCTGACGCACCCCACTGTGCAGGGTAACTTCCTGCCCCCACTGTATCCGATTGCTGGGACCCTCTCTGCCCCACTCAGCCCCACGGAGATGGGCTCAGCCCATCAAGCAGGGAGCAGCAGAGGCTCCACAGCCGGGTTATCTCCAGCCCCAGAGGACAAAACAAACCCAAACTAAACCTTTACCCAGAGCCGAGCAGGGCCCCGGATTCGCAGAGCCGCGGGAGAGCGGGTGCTGCTGGGGGTGGGGGCCCGGTTGGTCGCTGTTTCCTGCCTCCCACTGCATCCCATTACTGGGACCCTTTCTGCCCCACTCAGCCCCACTGAGATAGGCTCAGCCCCTTCGCCCCGGTAGTAACCCAGTCATCCCAGCCCCATGGTGCTGCCGGTGCTGTTGTGCCTTTCGGGTCCCCATGGGGCTGGTGCATGCGTGGTCCCCATGCCGTGCAGCATCGCACGTATCTGCTGACGGATGTGGCCAGGCCCAGCAGCCACCACTCGTTGTTTTTCCCTTTCCTGCTACTCTAACCAGCTCGTTAAGGAGGCAAAGCCAAGGGCGAGCAGGGAAGGGGGTCCCTGGGGACACAGGCTGGGGACGAGGCCACCAGCTGCGGTCAAACCCCGGGGACCAGGGACTCTTCTCTGCCTCAGTGCTCAGTAATGCCCTCTGGTGGCTCTGTCCCCACACTGGGGCTCATGCCCGGTCTCAGCCCAGGCTTTTCCCCAGGGCTCAGGCCACAGGGGGGAAATCCCTGTGAGACAAACCTGTCCAAGTGCCGGGCGGGACAAAGCACCGTTTGTGCCAGGGAATGGGGAAGCCGGACCGGCCCCACACCTGACGACACATATTCCATCAACCGGATCCATCCCTGCACTCCCCCAGGGTCAGCGGCTGCGATACGGGGCGCCGGGGGTTAATCGGGGGGCGCGGGAGGGAAGGGGTTATGGACGTGGCCCCCTGACGCTCCAAGGTTCCCTCCCCGACGGCTCGAACCTGCCCCCGGCGCCCGCCCCGCTGCTGCAGGAGCCCGAGGAGCAACCAGCCCCTCACCACTGTCGCGGCCGCCGCAGCAGCCACCCACCGGGCCCCCACCCCCGGCAGCACCCGCTCTCCCCCGGCTCTGCGGATCCGGGGCCCTGCTCGGCTCTGGGTAAAGGTTTAGTTTGGGTTTGTTTTGTCCCCTGGGGCTGGAGATAACCCGGCTGCGGCGGCTCTGCTGCTCCCTGCTTGTGCCTCCGTGTCCTTCGGGTGGGGGAACAGTGGGGCCGGTGCTCGGAGTGCTCTGGGGCCGCTGGACCAGGGGCTGCTGTTCTTCTCTCATGCGTGCTCTTAACTGGGAGGCATCCAGGACAATTCCTGTGCTGAGTTTGGGAATTTGGGCTCTGCAGGCAAACACCCACCTGGCTGCTCAGCACAGACCTGACTTGGGACACTGACAGGGTGGGGTGAGATGGGAAAGGGTGGCAAACATGCTCTTCACTCCATGCTTGGTCCTTTCTGAATGTTGGTTAATAACTACATGGAGTTTTCTCCCCCTCCAGTTTCACCACCCTCGGATGCACCGGTGCTGCTGTGGCCTGGCCTAGCTGTGCATGCTGTGTCCCTGTGTGGTGTCCCCGAGCCGTGTGTGCTGCCTCCTTGTGCTGTGTGTGCCGTGTCCCTGCACCGTTTCCCTGTGCTGTGTCCCCAAGCCGTGCGTTCTGTGTCCCTGTGCTGTGTGTGCTGTGCCCCTGTGCCGTGTCCCTGCACTGTGTCCCTGCCTGGGGTCTCTCCCCCTGCAGCCGCCACGCTGGCGCCGGCGGAGAGCCTGGAGCTGTGGGTGCCGGAGCGCCTCACCTTCAGCTTCTGGGACTACGGCGTGTTCGCGCTGATGCTGCTGGCGTCCACTGGGATCGGGCTGTTCCACGGCCTCGCCAGGGGGGGCCAGAAGACATCGGAGGATTTCTTCACGGGGGGCCGGCGCATGGCAGCGCTGCCTGTGGGGCTCTCGCTCTCTGCCAGCTTCATGTCAGCCATCCAAGTGCTGGGGGTGCCTGCCGAGGCACACCGCTACGGAGCCAAGTTCCTCTGGATGTGCCTGGGGCAGCTCCTCAACACACTGCTCACCACAAAGCTCTTCCTCCCAGTCTTCTACCGCCTGGGGCTCACCAGCACCTATGAGGTGGGCACGGGCAAGGTGGAGGGACACAGGGATGCACCCAGCCCCTGAGATGGACCCACCACTCTCCCTTCTCCTTGTCCCCAGTACCTGGAGAGGCGGTTCAGCAGGAGTGTGCGGCTCTGCGGGACCCTGCAGTACGTGATGGCCACGGTGCGTGTCCACGATGCACGGATGGGATGGGAACAGTGGGGCACGGCACGCAGTGGGGGCTCGGATCCGGCTGTGCTGGTGCTGCCCCAGGAAGCCTCCACATTCCCGAGCTCGTGTTTTCTGTGGCTCAAAGCAAATAGACCCCGGCAGGAGCCGTGTTTGGAATGAAAACCTCCGTGTTTTCCCAGCACTGTCATGCTCCATTCCCATCCCCATGGTGCCAGTAGACGCGGTGCTGAACCCCCTCTTCCCACAGATGCTGTACACAGGGATTGTCATCTATGCCCCAGCTCTGATCCTTAACCAAGGTGTGATCCCCTTCATGTCCCCATCCCTGCACTGGGGACATCTCAGCCCTGTCTTTGCACCCTGGGACTCTGCTCAGCGCCTTCTCTTCTCCTCCAGTGACAGGCCTGAACATCTGGGCATCCCTGCTCTCCACTGGAGTCATCTGCACCTTCTACACCACCATAGTGAGGGAGGGAGTAGAGGGTCCTGGGGGAGCCTGGGGTCCCTGGTGCTCACTATGGGTCTATCTTGTGCAGGGTGGAATGAAGGCTGTCATCTGGACAGACGTCTTCCAGGTCTTCGTGATGCTCTCTGGCTTCCTTGCCATCATCATCCGGGGGGTGCTGCTGGTGGGAGGCCCCACCATGGTGCTGGCCATTGCTGCCAATGGCTCCAGGGTGAACCTGGCCGAGTGAGTCCCCCCCAGCCCATGGGGTGCCAGGGTGTGTGTGGGGACCAGTGCCAGCCCCAGCTCACCCCAAATTCCGGTGCCCAGCTTCAACCCGGACCCACGGAGCCGATACACGGTGTGGACCTTCCTGGTGGGAGGCACGCTGGTCTGGCTCTCCATGTATGGTGTCAACCAGGCCCAGGTCCAGCGCTACGTGGCCTGTAGGACCGAGAGAGAGGCCAGGATGTGAGTCCATGGGGATGCAGGGATGGGCTGGATCCTGCTCTGCATGGGATGGTGTGTGGGGTCAAGGGGCTGCTCTGGGTGGGGGTGATGGCTGCAATGGCTGCAATGGCCACATCCAGCCTGTCTCCTCAGGGGGCACAGTACCTGAATCCCTGTATGGCCCCTGCAGCCCTGCATGGACCCTGCATGGACCCTGCATGAACCTTATACTCTTGTGTGGACTTGACAGCCCTGCATAGACCTTGCACAGACCCTGCACCCCTGCATTGCTCTTGTGTGACTGCACGGCCCGTGCACCCCTACATGGCCCGTGCACCCCTGGATGGACCTCACATGCTGCAGGTCTCTTCTCAGTGAGGTTTCTCCCTCCCCATGCTTGCAGGGCACTGCTAGTCAATCAAGTGGGGCTCTTCTGCATCGTCTCCAGCGCAGTGGCCTGTGGTCTTGTGATGTTTGCGCTCTACAAGGACTGCGATCCCCTCCTCGCTGGCTACATCTCGGCCCCTGACCAGGTACCGGCTCTGCCTTCTCGAGCTGCACATGGAGGGCAGCGAGGTGGAAGGGTGAAAGGGATGGACCCAGGGACTGGGTGAAAAGGACTGCTCCCTCAATGCAACCTCTCCCCCCACAGTACATGCCCTACCTGGTGCTTGACATCTTCAAGACATCCCCGGGGGTGCCGGGGCTGTTCCTGGCCTGTGCCTACAGTGGGACACTGAGGTGAGGAAGGGGCACCCCTCACCCCAAGGGGACCCCAAGGCTGCCTGTGGGAAGGGGATCCTGCTGGGTGCCAGGGCTAAGCACTGCCTGCACCACAGCACAGCCTCCACCAGCATCAACGCCATGGCCGCCGTCACCTTCGAGGACCTCGTCAAGCCCAGGCTGCCTGTGCTGGCACCACGGAGGCTGACCCTTATCTCCAAGGGGCTGTGTGAGTGGTGCTGAGCTGTGCTACCCCTGTCCTGTGCTGCACCGCACTGCTTTGTGCCATACCATGGTGTATATCATGGTGCCAGCTACCTCATCCTGTGCCGTGCCATTCCATGCTGTGCTGCCCTGAGCTGTGCTGTGCTGTGCCATGTCATTCTGCGCTGTCATGCCATGCCATGCTACCCCTGTCCTTTACTGCACCGCACTGGTTTGTGCTATGCCATGGTGCCATGCCATGGTGCCACGCCATGGTGCCATGCTCTGCAATGCCATGCTGTGCCATGCCATGCTGTGCCATTCCATGGTGCCATGTTATGCAGTGCCGTGCTGTGCGATTCCATACCATGTCATGCTGTGTAATGCCATGCGTTCTGTGCCATGCCACGTCATGCCATGCTGTGGGTGCCAGTGGTGCTGAGCCACCCCCTCTCCCCACAGCGCTCATCTACGGCACCTCGTGCATCACAGTGGCAGCTCTGTCCTCGCTGCTGGGGGGAGGTGTGCTGCAGGTGAGCCCCACGGAGCAGAACTACATCGAGCCAAGACCCTCCCTGCCCTGGCCACGCACCACCAGCTGCCCAAAAGCCCTGAAGCCAGCCAGGGCCTGGGGCACAGCCAAGCGCCCTCCTCCTCCTTGTCCTCCTCATCATCATCTTCCTTCTCCTTCTTCTCCTTTTCTTTCTCCTCCTTCTTCTCACCCTCCTCATTCTCTTCCTCCTTTTCCTCTTCCTCCTTTTCCTCCTCTTTCTTCTCCCTCTCTTCCTCCTTTTCCTCTTCCTCCTTTTCCTCCTCCTCCTTTTCCTCCTCTTTCTTCTCCTTCTCTTCCTCTTTCTCTCTCTCCTCCTCTTCTTTCTTCACCTGCTCCTTCTCTTCATTCTCCTCCTCCTCCTCTTCTTTCTCCTCTTCTTCCTCTTTTCTCCTCTTCTTCCTCTTCTTTCTCCTCTTCCTCCTCTTCTTTCTCCTCTTCCTCCTCTTCTTTCTCCTCTTCCTCCTTTTCTTCCTTTGTCCTCCTTGCACATGACATCACCACTTTGTTCCCTGTGACGTCACACCACTTTTTTGACATCACACTCCTCTCCTTTCCTCCTTCTCCTCCTCCTTCTCTTCCTTTTCCTCTTCCTCTTTTTCCTTCTCTACTTCATCATCTTCCTTCTCTTCCTCCTCCTCCCCCTCACCACCCTCCAGCCGGGGCAGTGAGGCCTTGCTCTCATCCCCCTTCCAGGGCTCCTTCACTGTCATGGGGGTGATCAGCGGCCCGCTGCTGGGTGCCTTCATCCTGGGCATGTTCCTGCCCATGTGCTCTACAGCCGTGAGTCTT